>JAIPRK010001185.1:0-88643 GCA_025469195.1 Chaitophorus viminalis
GTTCAGAATCGTTATTCGTATACAATGATATCTATCATTGCATTCAAATTTAACAAATCCATTGTAATAATGACCTATCCTATAAACGAGGTACACTCCACCCCCAACTGTACAGCAAAGCGAGGCCGACCCGTTTTTCATTTCACTCTAGTGTGATATACTGGTATTTGATCATGAATTCATGACACACATCATGGCCAAGGTAAGATAAGTAAAAAATATTCATGACGTATTGTAAAAAGTACCTATCATGTTTAATATTTTTATCAATAATAATTTATTAGTATACTATCAGATGATTAAAGTAGAGTTCTCAGTTTAATATATTTTACTAAATCTATGTCAAAACTTTTCACAAGGATATGTAAATTTAGAACGAAAAGGATATCAATTCATTAAAATAAATCAAATTGAGTACTTGAATAAGTTGAATTAGAATCCATGGTATCATAACATAATATATTGTTCTTTATTTACCTACTTCTTTATTCTGAATGATGATTGTTTTATAATATAAATAGCAATTTATTTTATTCAGAATTTTGTTTGATCCACCGATTCATAAGATATTATTATAAACAATTATATACTTGCGCAAATGTTCGACTGAATTGACTACATTTGATATATTATTTTAATTTTTCGATTTTTAATTTGTTATGCATCCTTGAACTATTTCATACATTTGTAATATTGCTTTAGTAAAAATTTTAATTTAAAATTGATTATATCGAGGAAACGTATACTTTTGAGTTTTGATTCTTTTACTGAGTATAAATAGTACGCATAATTCGATGAATTTGTTTATAAGTGCTCAATTTAATTTTGGCGATGCTTCTTCAGTTAGGTATTAAATACAACTTTAACTAAATACGAAACTACTATTTTATTCGCAAAATAAAGTGTATTGAGTTTAGATATTTAAACGAGCGTGGGCTTATTGTACTGCCCGCACCATGGTTTCTACTGTACAATATATTTCAGTTAGGTAGTTACTAAATTAAGTACATTAATTCGGTACATCACATTTAGTTATATCAAAATAAGACATAATAAGTATGACTGCTGTATTTTTTTATTTATTTATTTCATTTTTAATCACTGCAGAAGTATAAATATAATTAGGTTAAAATTATTCTAGAGTATTTTATAATATTATTTATATTTTTTTGTCTACGAAGACACAATATTATATGCAGTGATAGAATTGTCAACACTTGTTTTGAAATAATTTTTAATTTAGATGTCACCACAACCTCACCCACGGTGCGTATTTATGCAGTTTCGAAGAAATATCTAAAATATCTGATTTTAGTATTTAGTTGAAATCATATTTCCAAAATATGAATTAAAACAAAGCTTTTTTCATAGTCTGGTTGCCAAAATGTCTTAACTGTTTAATGATTTATAAAACATACAAACTTCTATTTGGTAATACATTAAAATTATTCATAAATTCAACAATAGATCAACTTGGTCGGTCAACGATCAAAAACATTGTGATTTAATCAATTTTGAGTGTAGATACTTTTTGCTTAATAAGCCGACCGAAGTGAAGATATATCTCGAGAACAAAAAATAGTATTTAATGAGTGTGTACACGTTGTACCGTAAATATTATCATGTTGTGCGTAGGCAACACAAAGACATTAAAAATAATAGCGTCCACTGTTTTTCAAGAAGTGTTCGTAATAATTTGTCATCGTAATAATTGTGGACACTGAGAGCATGTGTTACGTTCAATGTTTTACAACGAATGTAAAAGAGATGTCATCCGAATGATCACACGGTTTTCCGATTGATTTACATATATATAACAGCGTATTGTGTAGGTACGTACATACACCGACTGCGTTGTCGTCCGAGTTTATACTTAGAACGTTCGACATACCTATTATTCGATATAAATCTGCAAAATTATCCGTGCGGATTCTGCACTATCGTGTGTTCACACAATACATATTATATTATGTGGGACACGGACCTCCCGTCTCCCCATCGTATTATAATGGTGTGCGCGTCACTTTTGTTCGGGATCATTCGCGTGTGCGAGGCGAATATCCACCACGCGTGTGTTATATGTTCCATTTGCGTATATGTATAAGCATTTTCATATTTTTCTATGGACGAACCCTGTTCGAAATGCTCCTCGTCGTCGTGCAGCAGCCTATTCACGCCAATATACACGTTTACAGTTATACTCGAGTGCATGGATCGTTTTATGCGGCACGAAAATCCATCATCCATCCCATTACACTGTTTGACAGCTAACCAGTTAAAGCGAACCGCACAATATTTTCACATTTACTTTTATTTCGTGTGTGCATAAAGATCATAGATAGTGTTATTGTGTGAAATAATTAAATAGTTATTATGTTTCTATGTACCATAATAATATGTTATTATGCATAGACACATATACTTATAAGCGCAGAATAATTTAAATTCGCCTGTGTAGTCTGCACTTAGGTAATAACTAAGAAGTAATGGTTTTTATTTTTGTTTCCATGTAAGAGTTGTGTTGAAAAAAACCTAACTACTTTTTTTTATAATTTAATAAGCCTCTTATAGGTGGTATTTTTTGGTTAATATCACTTAAGTTATCTAGTGATCACGTGGCTAGATGTTCAGAGTTAAGAATTTCAATTTCAATTTTAGTAGGTATTATTGATTTCTTTTAGGAGTTCTTTTAGTACATCACATGGCCAAATATCTTAATAATATTTTGTCTGTCATATTTGAGGACAATATGATATTATGAATACCTATGTAACACTAATATTATACAAACTTATATTTAATAAATAAAATTATTTTAGCTGACCTTGTAGAGTTGATTCGAAATCAAATTAGTGAGCTAAAAACATGTACATAACTATTAAATATGTAACAAAATTTATGAAATTTGAATTTGTTGGTGTTTAACATTTCATATTAATTTTACGATTCCTAGTAATCAAGGTTTTAAACTGCAGTGTCTATTTTAATACCATAGGGAGAAATCAAAAATTGTCATCAACGATATAAAAATGTTGTATTATTGTAATAAAAACTAAACTAAGAAAACATTTAAAAATCAAAACTGAAATTTAAATATAAAAAATATGTAAAAATTATTAAAATTAAACAAATGGATAAGTGAAATGTACTCGAATCTGTTAAAAATAATTAATTAAGATTAATACATATTGTACATTTGTACATATGTAAATATTACAATTATGTACAACTTTTAATTTTTTATTATTCCAACAGTTGAGAATCGTAATTTATAGACAAATACTAAATTTCAATAAAAACATTTTTATTTAGTAATTTTTACCAATTAATATTGGTATTTAGTTATATTTTTAATAATTTATTGTATGAGGAGCGAACATGAAAAACTTCAGTCGTAATATTGATTATGTATTTTCACCCATTGAAGATTCCTCAAAAAATACACTAATGAAGGCTTTTGAACATTTTGAACAAAATATATTTTTATTCGTTTTATACAAATGTATTTGTTAAGTATCTCTGGTATTAGTGGTATTCAAATAAGTTTTAAAATTAACACCGTAAAAAATTAATTTGTCACCACTATTTATAGAAGTATAATATATACATAAAATACATGCATTTTAGTTATAATTCGCGAACAAGGATTTATCAACTCAAGGATTTTTTTAAGGATTATATAAATATTTGCGCGCTCTTTGTTGAATGCAATTTATTGAAGTAATAATCAATGGTCTTAAAAATATCTCAAATATTTACATAATAATAAAATACCTGTTTGAGAAGGTGTTATAATTATTAGTAAATGGCAAACTATTCGGTTCAAAGAAATAATTTAAAGAACTGATTTACCTTAATAATTTTCAATGTGAGCAAAAGACACACTTATTCATTATACACACGATATTTATATTGTACGTGAATAATTGTTAAACTGGTGATGAAGATATTTCAATAAAACAATCGTGTCGTGATAAATATAATTTTATATGGAAGCAACAACAATTTTAGTGAACAAGAATAATTAATATTAAAATACAATTAATTGAACGAGAGCCCAATATTTAATTCGAGGTTTCCAGAGTTTCGAAAGGAATTAAACACTCAAACTCAACACGGTATATTTAGCTGACAATTTAATCATTCCGATTTTAATCGTCTTGTATTGTTTCAAATGTTTCAATACTTATACAAAATGATCGAATTAAATGTGTTATTAAATCAAGTATTCGCGTAAAAGTGAATTAAATACGATTGTAAAGATCTTTCCTTTTTTTTTTTATTATTATTATTATTATTTATGCCCAAAACATTAAAGTAAAATCACTGTTTCATATATAATATGTTTAAACCAAAAAAAAAAACGATACTTCACATGAAATAGACAGACGGATTATTCCAGACACAGTTCTTATAAAAATGTAACCGCAGTGTGTCAGCACACAGTCGCTATATGCAACTTCCTATACATATAGATGCTGCTGTTAGAAAAGTCGGTCGGAAGAACTCGGTATTAAACACGTGATATTTATGTGCAGTGTTTTATAATAATAATAATAAATTCTCGCGTATCCAGGATGACACCACGTACCTATTACCTATATATGTTTTATTGCATCGCCTGTAATCGTGGTTACTCGCCAGATTGTATAACGCGTTGCGTTGCATGTCTGCGCAGTAGCACACCGAACGTAGTTGCGCATGTACGTTTATACAGACGTATAGTATATGTACAGTAAATACTGTGTACCTATCATACATGTATAATTTATATTTAACACGTGCGATTGTTCGCGTTTTCACCCGATTTCCCGTTATCTCTCTTTTTTCTTCCCTTTTTGAAAACCCGCGCGCACACAAGACAGAATGTTTATGGCACGCAACATTATACGTATAGATAATAATACGTGCGCTGACGTGTGTGGGACTGTTGTACTCGCACGATGGCGACGGTGCGGTCCATTTAATACGCGTCGTATACGGCAATATTCTGGTCACCAGTTAGCCGCCGGTGACGCATATTGATCCCGTCGGAAGTGAATATAATACAATAATAATACGTATTCGCATTCCGCGGGCAAACGGATACGGCGGACAACCGATTGCAACGACGACGACGCTCTTATACCGTACGTCATATACGCTATACAGATAACAGTATATTATGAGTTATTACAATTATTGCGAATCGAACGCTCAATAATTATTTAGGTATATTTTTTTAGTACACACTAGCTGGTACGGACCAACGACGGAGACATTTATTTCTGGAACCATGCAGCATAATACTATAAGCGTACGAATATAAGTAATTATATGTAAGGATCGATTTTCGGAGGATCTCTTGATTGCCTCCTGACTGTGTTGACGGATCCTCCCATCACCACAATATTTTTAAGGATTCAAATTGTCCATGCATATATTAAATATTTGATCGTAACAATCGGTATATTATAATAATAAGTTTTTTTTTTATTGCAAAAATCACTCGAAATGTTTTCCTATTACCCTAGTACACGACAGATTTGAAATAATTTTTTTTTATTTGACAATAGGCTTTTCGGAAGCTGGAGTTTATAGAAGTTAACGTAGGATCTTAACGTTGACTTCACTTTGTTCCTTATCATTGTACGAAATATAAAATAATAAATGGTTTAATATATAGAAATATGAATTTTATTCTTTTAAGTGATAAATACTAATATCTAATAGGTAGGTATGCCTAAAAGAGTTAAGTTTTTCTAAGAATAATCAACGGCTTGCTATACTATCATGTACAATACAATGTTTCAACTAAAAATTAATGATCTATTTAATTAAGCATAATTCTCCTTTATTGTTGTCTATTTTCGGGTATAAGATCTTCACTGGATTTAAAATAAATCGGAGTCTTAAATGAATCGTCATAAATACGCCTTCGTTAAAATGATAATTCGTCATTTATCACCAGATTCTATTCACAAAATACCGTGTGATCGTCATCTGCTGATAGTTTGTCTTTTGCATTTAAGGTGATAAGACGTATGACCTACCCAAGTAGACTTAAGCTGAAGCCGTATGCGTCGAACGTCTACCAGCTATCTGGTCGTACGTGTGGACTCAGACTTCGATCTGATACCGTACGGACGTACGGTGGTAATCTTTTGACGTCGTAAGTCTCTGCAGCAGTGTGGTTAGCCTTCGAAAATCAAACCATCACGTATATTATAATTTCTTCTATAAATATTGACATAGTTTTTAAATTTCATTCATTCGAGTTGATTTTTTCTCTCTTTAACCTCACCAGAGATTGGCCGGATCATAGTTTTATATATATATATGTATGGACGATGACGCGTTTACATATATTATGCATATATTGCCATCATATCGGCAGCCGCGGATCACTGTTTATACAGCAATAACCCCTGCGCAGAAGCGTATAATGTGCATACATGGCGTAGGTATACGTTATTATTATACATACACATATTATTATACGTGATATTATATATTTCGTCGATACTCGCCATCTGTCACCGGTGGTCCGCTGCGAAATATGTGGTGCCGTTCGACGCGAACAATGAGGGCGAGAACGCGCGCAGGATGCATTTTTCGTCGACATATATATATATATATATATAATATACATGGCGGGAAAAGAAGGGAAGAATAAGGAAAAAACCGGGGAAACAGTTCGTCCTCGTGTGCACAAACGGCGGTTTCGCCAGGTGCAATAATGATCGACTACGCACTGAGGCCACCGTCGCCGACGATGTATAAAATAATAATAATAATAATAAAATACCGGCCAGATGGGCCATTTGTGTTGTTATTATTATTATTATTATTATTACGATTATTACGGGATCGAAATGTTTTGCACCAGACACGAGACAAACAGAAAAAAAAAAAAAATCGGCTCGAAAATTACTACTACTACTACTACTACTACTAATACTATTATACTACTGCTATTACTATACACTTTATGTGTACCGCGGCGCGCACAAGACAAACACCTGGACCTAGTCTGACGTCTGTGAGACTTAAATACATCACACATATACACACACACACTACACACACTCACACGTGTATCCAGTGCAGTGGGTAATATTATAATGTATACACTCGTTGGATTTTGGCATTCCGGTCCTCTTTCCACCACGCCGCATTGCATTGCTCACCATGTCTCCACCGCACCACCCCGTACATATAAGTGCGCATTCATATTATATTTTATCGAGGTGTACACACTATACATAGGTACGGCGTATTTACCTTGGTTTACCGTTGTATTTCGGCGCCCGTCGAAAATAAAAGGAAAAGTTTCTGGGGGTTGAAAACGAAAACCTATAAACACGTGTCATCATCTCGTCCGTGTGCGCCAAACTGCACATTTTTAAAACAGGATGTAGGTACCCCCATTACACACACGCGCGCTGCAAGTGTCTGCGACGTGAATGTTTTTTTTTTATATCTGCTACATAATTATTATTACTACGCATGATGATGGTAATATATATGCCGTTCGGCTAATTAATACGATTTAAAACGTATATTATATAATATGGATACATATATATATATATATATATATATATTATATATAGGAAGTCGTAACAATTTTATTATATATACGACACTGTCGCAGTATATATGTATATTGCACTATATTTATTTTTGGCTAATGTTTGTATTTGAAAAGTAGTAATAATAGTAATAAGAATTATAATAATAATAATAAATACGCGTATTTCGTTCCGTATTTCCGTAACTAAATTATACTTTATTTTTGAAAATTCACAAGTATCTATACCATGCATGTTAAATGGAGAAATAAATTGGCACTTGTGAATGGTTGCGCATTGCGGTATAGCATGTGTGTTGTAGGCGTAACGCGTGTAACGCAAAAATTCCAATATTAAACTTATTATTATTACAGAACACGCGTGTTGTATATGTTTGCAATATGCATGCTAATCTATTATAAACTTAGTTGATGATGATTATATAAAAATAAATCAATTTATACTGACTCTAAAAACTAAATTCGGTCATTCGGATTTTCGGTTCCTCTATATTTAACCCGACTGGATTAGTACTATTGTATGCATAACATGTCGGTCCAATATAATTTCAATTTACGGATAATATAATCAGTGATGTAATTAATGACACCATTAATAAATATTATACATCGCTTAAGTTGAATAATTTCGCGCATTTAAAATTTTGTTTTACGGTAAATTAGACTGCGACTCCAGAAATTGTTTGGACTGCGAGGTCATATTATATTGGCTCCCGAACCAAGGTAAACTGTAAAAAACAAGCTTATTAAAAAAAAAAAATATTATGAACTCTTCAAATATATACAGTAGTATATTAATATGAAAAGTAGAAGACTCACATCGTTCAATTTATGTGTATTGTCGTATTGATAACAGATAGAAATAGAATCGATAATATTTTCGATAATTATTGTAAAACAGTCATATTTAGAAATAAGCTATTTGTGTAACTATACAACTCTTTGTACGCATGAATAATATCATAAAGCTCTTTTTTAGGATTAAAAAGGATCTAAGTGTTAAGTACCACAAAATGAGTTTGGAATGAAAATAGTAATATTTAGGTCCTTATACCTCCAGTCGAACACCATGTACAACATCATAATCACACGTATTATACAATATGTATTCCATGATTTTAATATTTGTTACTTATTACATACAATTAATATATTACTACAAATGAATCCACGATGATTTACTTTTGATGAGAAAGGTTATTAAGGTTTATTAAGATTACATGATGGATGGGTACGACAAACAATCGATTTTGAGAATACAATATAAAAACTATACCTATTGAGCTCTACAAATATTTTAATTATGTATCTACGTTTCTATATTGTGTATACAACAATAAGTTTATATGCTTACTGATTATTTAGTAAACCTTTTATTATAATTTATAACATCCGAGATTATACATCAACGGTATAAAAAAATAATATAAGGATAGTATCGAGTAGATATTTGTTTAGACACAATACATACATATTTGATGTTATGCATATTGAATTTTCAACTGAGCCAATTTATATTGAATTTTGAACAAATTAATTGCATTTAAATTGTTTAGAATTACAACACCTAAGTATGGTGTATATATTCTACATTCTTACATTTTTAACGATCAAAATTTTTCAGACCTGATCAAATTTGAAAAACTCATATCCAATACATTAACTAACGTTAGGAAACGTGTAATATACTAATTTTTATATGCCACATTACATCACCTACGAAATCTTCCCAAACCTCTTTATAACCGACGATCATCTAAATCCGTTTAAATACAATATCAAAACATAATGTAAATGTGCCTTTTAATCAATTTCGCGTATAAAAACAAAATATGCCAATTTATTGCAATGCGCGTTATTGTAATATAATATCGTGGGCACAAACATATTATTTCGTTTATTCAGCACGCACAGGTAGACGATTTTTCAGCCTCTTAAATTCGTCAAAAAAAAAAAAAAAACGAGAAAACCCGAATAAAGGAGATCCCTCAGAGATTGGTTATTCAACAGTTTATACAACAGTGCATGCGTGTTACCACTTTGTCGGGGCCGTTCAGTTTCGGGTTGTGCATGGGAACCCAGTACACTACAGTATATATAATAATATGGTTCTCCGAATTCCACTGGCGACGTATTCTACATTTATATATATATATATATATTATATTGTGTGTATAAATAAATATATACATATTTTTTTTTTATTCAAATGCAAATACGTAATCCCGACGATGCTGGTCACCCGGAGGGTAAATACCTTATGTGGGAGATTTTTAAGGACAGCATAAAAACATTAGGATTATGCACATAAAAATCGTCTTGTATATTAGGTACCCCTTTATATTTATAATAAATGTTTTATGTATATATATCATTTGAATGTATTTCTGCAGAGATAACATTCCAAAAACATTTGTATTTACAAAAGATAATTTTAAAAATTGCTAAAATACTCTGTTGTTTACCCATATACAAAAATATGTTCTATTATCATATACTTCTATTATAGTTTATGAAAAATAAAAACTTAACACTAAAAAATTATACTATATATAGATTGGTCTTTAATCAAAAATAAAATATTTCATCAAAAATAAAATATCTAACTAAAAGTAAATATAATTTTACTAAGCTTAATATTTCACGATCATGTCACAATAATACTCATTAAAAGCATATATTCTAATATTTTTTCATAATGCAAACGAAATGCTATTGGACGTTACTACGTTAGTCTACCAAGACCAACTGTTAAAAATAAAATAAAATAAATTTCTCATTTCTTATTTTTAAATTTAATACTATTAATATGTTTTAGTAGACTATATATATATATATATATATATTATTCAATGATAAAAATGTACCAACATTATGTCGAGAATTTTTTAAGACTATGTGTTTTATCTTAATTATAAAAGATGTCAGTTTTTTCTATGACGTCACAAATATTTTTCATTGAAAAAACTAATTTATTATTAAAATAGCATTTTCACATGAGTACTTGACAACGCATTTTTTTATGACAAAGAACTAAAAATTTACTAGTGGGTATATTGTTTTATTTTGAAGAAGCTATATATTTTTATAGGTACCTATAACTGTAAAATCATATTATATAGATATTCTATATTTGTGGGTTGGAAAACAAATAACTGTAATTTTTTATTTCAAAACTTTAAATGTTCAATATTTAGATTAAGTATTTTCAATACTTAGAACTTAAATATACTTAACTAGAACTTATAAATAACGAATCAAAATCTTAGTAATCAGAAGGCAAATGTTATAAAACCAGTTATTTAATTTAGAAATTATTGATCTTAATCCGTTCAAAATTTACCATGTAAACCATAGTATGATTATTAAAAACATATATACTATTAAAAATAAAGTTTAAATATAACTTTATTTCTAAGGTTGATATTTTAAAGGTGATATTTCAAGAAGTACGCCGTAAAAATGTATTATTTAAGTTAAGGAATAGCAATTTTTACTCTCAATTGCTATATAATCTCATGAGATTAAAATTTCTGATTAGAAAAATAAAATGTATACAGATATTGTTGATCAAAATATTAATTTAATTATTAAGACAATTTTGAAGGGGTTAAAAAGATATCTTATTTATTTTAAAAAATTTTGCGATGAAACAAGAGCATTAACCTTTTAATGAAATATTATTGAGTATGCTGATAGGTAGTTAACGTTATAAATACATACAATCAAATCGTTAAAATATTGTTGTGAGTATTGATGCTTTGAGCTTTCAGTAGCAAATAAGTTTGGAAAAGTTTACCGTAACTACTTGATTTTCACTCCTATTTCAAACACAGATATGACGAGTACCTACATATTCCTATACCTACATAATTTATGAACCATGTAATAATTGATCATGGTTTTCTAAATAACCATGACTAATATCGATTTGATAAAATACAATCAAACCAAATACTCACTTATTATGGTTATGACAGTACCTAACTATTTTCCTTATCCCTACTAAGTACCTAAGTGGCTACCTACAATACTTTCCACTGTCCACTGTTATAGTGATTTGCTATTGGTTTAAAATATATTTCATCAAAGTATTATTCTGATCTTGCACCAATTGATTTCCCATCATTTGTCCAATAAGAAGAATAATATTACACACAACTCAATATTATGACATTTCGGTAACAGTGCCTTTTGGAATGTCACCCCTCATTTAAAGTGAAGGCAATTGTTATGTTGACATTGTAAACAACTGTTTATCTAGTTAATTCTTGGTTTGTTTTATTTTAAGATCCCAGCGCTGCAATAATACACAGAATAGAAGAAACCATTATGTGATAACAAGTAATAACGCACGCCATGTTAATGTCGAATGTTCGTGTACCTAATAAGGTACTAAGATAGGTATTGTTTTCTTTTATGCTTCGATAAATTGGTAACAAACAAAATGCATAATATCATATAATATAAAGCACACGTATAATATATAAGCTAATAGATTTTCAATTTTATTTTATTTTTTTCATTCATCACCACCTGGCACCATAACATTTCAGAAGAAGTATTATTATTGTAACTCGTAGATTTGTTTTTATTTCAAATACATGTTGTGTATAGTCGTATTGTGAAGTAGGTACCTATATATTATTAATAATTACGTACACACGTATCCAATGGCTATTTGCCGTTGTCTTACAGAACGATATAATTATGCGGTAAATCAGTAAATGTATAATATTATGAAGTACTGAGAGCGGGCAAGGTATCATAAATCGATGTGTACATGCATTTAAACACACACAAATGTTGTAGTTATTGATGTTCAGCTTTCGCAATATCTATAATAATAAATAAAGTTACAATTAAAAACAATAATAATTAGCGTTTCGCTACCGGTATGATAATATTTTGTGGAAAAATAATGTTATACAAAATATATAACATAGTGTACAGCGTTCGCCTTGCCCTGTTTACCGACAAAATTATATAGTATGTGGTATGTGCTCATTTAATATGGTTTAAAATAGTGTATCCACTATACATATAGATAATATACGATTGTACGATAATACGTCCAAGTACGTTCGCTAATTTTCTTCACGGTAAAATTACGACTATATTATTATTATTTATTATAATATTATGTTCTCCTTGAACAACTCGTATGAATGATCATCGTTGGGTGTTCAATACGAAACAGGTGACCCTTCTCGATGTTTCACTACATGTCTACATAGGTATGTACCTCGACACAAACAATATATTTTTGACTTTCATATAAATATAATCGTTTTATATTAGGCACTTATGTTATTAATAAAGTGCCAACTGGTAAATATTGTTGATGCAGCATTGCATCAGTATAGCGTGTTGTGTTACGATTTTAAATAATTTTACTAGAACTCCTTGAAAGTTGATTTATATAGTGTTTTTTTTATACATATATATAAATCTTTTCGCGCGGTAATAATAATATTTACGTTTTAATGTTCTAAAAAAAAAAATTAATACAGCGGTTAATTGTCGATGACAACATTAGATTATTTTCAATTACAAAATATATTCTTTCGAATTAAAAAAATTAAACAGAAACGTTAATATATTAACGCCAATGATAATGTAAGTAGACGGTAGTTCAGTAGTTGTGATACATATAGTATAGATTTCATACGACTATAATAATACTGCGGTCTATAGTATATAAATATATTATTATGTACCTATAATCAATAAAAAATAAAGAAGCTTCAATTAATATCTGATTGCAGAATATTTCCTATTTGTATGCTACTGATATTGTTATAAGACTAGATAAGTGAAAAACTGCTAGAGGAAATCGTTTAGAAACAATATAATTGATACCAATATGTATAAATTGAATATTAATAAAATATTTGATACATTATTTTATTAACTGATCGAAATAATAATAATAATAATAATAATAATAATTCAAAGGAAATGTTGGAGTTTGATTTACATAATGTTTGTTTAGGGTATTAAATTTTTTTTTTTTTAATATTATAATATGCTAAGTATTTAGTTATACAAAACAAAAATGTAAAATACATAAGCATACATTTTGTTTAGTACTTACATAAATATACATTTTTGTTTTAATTAAAATCCGTACTCCTATCATCATACCATATAAAAAACTAAGATCTAATATTTAAGGAAATAATCATAATAATGTTGTTGATGGTTTTCTTTTTAACTCACGACAAATATTCATGCAGTTACAGTGTTACAGTTGTTACACAGTACCTAAATTTGATGCTACAGCCCAGTAGGTTAGTTTAATTCCTATTTTTTCTCAGTAAATTGTATTGACCATAAACCATATTAACATATAATTTTATACATTTTTCGTATATTATACGTAAAATACACTTATGTATAAAACATTATTGGTATGTTTACAAAATCGTAAGATTCGATAAATTGTAAAACATTTGAACATTGAAATTCGTCATAATCACATAAATGATTGATGTATGTCACATATTATGTATATCAAATAATTGAATAATAATTGCGATACATAGCGTATAGATTTATTTCGTTTACAATTATACACATAACGTTGTAATAATGTAATTACAATTAGCATTCCATATAATAATCTATTGTGCTTTTCGTACTTGATTAGAAATAATAATATAATAATTTCTCGAATAGTAAAAAAAAAAATGGGTCACTATATAACAGAGCTGCAACGGTACAATATATCTATACGATGCTTAATTTTATTTTAATGGGTACGAGTCGTGATAATCGAAAACTATGAAAACATTTATTGAACCGCGTGAATAAAATCAAATAGAGACAATATCATGATGACGGACGTTTGTGTTAATATATTACCTACTATGTACACAACAATGTGCACAACATAACAGCATGGATCTTAATGTTTTTATAATCGTGTCCGTAGACCAACGACAATTAAGATATATGAATTATTCAAGTCTAAGTTTCACAAACCGGGTTTATAATATGTAATTAAAACGATTATTTCCGCAGTTCATATATTGTCCATATACTATTGCAGTCCGCGGTATTGACATAGCACACGACGCCATATAAACAATATATTACACAACGTTGCTGTACAATTTTCTTTTACTAATACATCTTCGTTAGCGTTTAATTTTATTTATTTTCTCTTCTCTTTTTAATTTACTAACTATGTTGCGTACAACATCATTTTACGTATAGTAAACATACGCACGTGTAGATACAAAGAGAGATATTACGGTTTAGTCTAATGATGTGTCGCATGTGTGTGTGTGTGTGTGTGTGTGAGTGTGTACCATAACTGCGTCCTACTGACCGTTATTTTCGAAAAGCTACTACACTCCCGGTTTGTTGCGAGTCTGACGTGACCTATTGTCAACTTTTATATTATTATACCATCGATGTAAACGAGATCGTTGTGCACGAATGGACTATATAATTTTAAATAATCAAATTTCGTCCTAGTAAAGGTACTATACATTAGTATACTATACTATTATACTATACATTATTATAACTAAGTAAGGCTATGAACCTATAGTCGGATAAGTACATATTATATAAGTACTGTTGCAAATCCGTATTCGGTAATGATATTGTCTTCGTTGTACTGCGATTTATCTAAAATGAATATAATGTCCAAGTTGCAACATACTACACAACTATATATTACATATTTATACTATGCAAGTGCACCATTTTCGAATGGACTGCGAATTTTTTAATTGTGCGTAATAATCAACGTGCATTACGTGCGTTTATCGGCAACGTAATAAAATAACACGAATTATTTTGTTTCAAATACGTTTAGTCTCATACATATTATTATAATTAAAATTTTAAAGGGATTTTTTAAAATTACAGACAATTTTAATTTTATAACATTTATTAAAATAATTTATGAAGATACTATATTGTCGCAGTGCTGTAATATATAATATTTAATATATATACAGACAGTATTGTGTAGTTGTAACGTGTTTAAAATGTTTTAATTTTTCTATAATAATCAAAGAAAACATAATTTACATTAAAAATAACATGTAGAAAATTAACCTCACATAATAATATTAATATATTGTGACTACGTAGATCTGAGTTCTAAGTGCTTCTACACGTTCTATATAAACCTTGGGTATGTATTGTGCATTAGGTTACATGTTTATATCTTAACTGAACTTACAATTTAAACCTAAACATGTTTCTCGGACGACCATCAAAAATCACAACAAATAAAAACATCTAAAATCGACCAACAGATTTTTTATTTCGTTATAAAACATCTTGGTCGTTTTAAACAGTTTTACAAACATTCAGTTGTCTTAATTTTATTATCCAAGATGGATCATAGTACTCTTTGATTGATGACATTTCATAATCATGATTCTTTAAAAATGTAGTATACTATACATGTTAATGTTTTATTATCTGCAAATATTTTTTATCATTATTGTTTATTTTTGAATGTTTACAGTTCGTACCACAGTAATTTTATTTTAGACCTTGAGACTATTTTCATGATTATAATTTTATAAACATTTGTTTGCAGTGAATAAACACATATTATTTGGTATTATTTCAAAAATATAAATTTATTTTTGTAATGTATACAAATATATTACTCGATGATTTATACTTTAATAATGTTGGACAAAACTCTTAAACTGCTTTTCCTTGATATTTTTATCTTATATTATTTTGAGTTTTTTTTTCAATATTTCATATTTGTAATCCTAAGGACTACAAGGACTAAGGAATGAAAGAAGTAAAAACTAAAGGTACTACAATACTACTTGTACATTTTCAAAAACTTAAATAGTCCAATAGCTGATATTCGAGTATATATATTATACTTACACAATTAATTTTAATCAATATTAAATAACAGTTTTTTATGTTTTCGGTAATAGATAACCTTTAAATAATATCTGTTCAGTAAATTTCACCAGAAGATGGATACAATTAACAAAAACCTATTAAGTTTAAAATTTTCTGGAATACCTTTTATGGCTAGTTATAATTACTTTCAATTAAAAACGAATAAAAACGGTAAGCACGCGTGACAAAATTTCTATTCAAATACATTATAATTTGTTAATTATCTTCAAACGTTGTAATTACAAGTATAATGTACTAAATCCCGCAGTCCATAGTCCATATATCCATTGGAATTAGGTCAACGTCAAAAAAATATCAGTAATTGGTTCTTTTAAGTTTATACTAAATCTTCTGCATTATAGATAATTCTCATACATATAGTGTACTGTGTAATTAATTAATTAAATTATAGCGAGCTGAATATACGGCTAAAATCGTAATACAGTTATATTAACATGTTGTAGTGTATTAGATTGAAATGTAAACGTATTTGTTTTTAGATGAAATACGTCATAAAATGAAATACGAGAATTAAATGAAAACACAAAAAATGCAATGCCGTTTAATAATACGATATCATAATTTTTCGTGTTAACTACACGTTTATACCTCGATTGCAATTGGACTTTACTTAAATTAATATACACTACATAATAGTGGAGCTGTGAATACGCATTGAACATACAACCAGAAGCTAATCGAACGGATATGACATAATTTTAAATCGTCTGGGAGATATGCATTTGCATAAAAATAGAACTGCTAACAAATAACCAACACATCGCTGCAGAATTGTAATTAATCTAATAATTTGTAGTTTTGCACATCCGTTCGACTCGGCATAACAATTATACTAATAATTAAATCGTATAAATAAATATGTAATTAATACCAACAGGTAGGTACATTCTATATGGTTGGTGCTAAACGAAAGCGTTTATACGGAACCTTAGCAATACGTCCTTAACATTTACAGTTGTATATCAGTGCACTTTATCTAAATACTCGTTAATCGATAACGGATTAATTTCCAATAAGTCTCAGGTGCATCGGTCGGGTGCGATTATATTTTTATGATTTAATTCGATAACTAGCTGTTGGACGATGGATTTTAATTTATAATATTTATGAATGACCTGCAGGTGGAATACGCAGCACGCAGTCGGGATAACGCACACGCATGAATAAAGAATAAAATATTTATTGGGCTTTTTAAATACCTACACGATGACAGGTCAGTGTGTTTGTATGTTTCGTAACACAATTTGCAAATTGTTGGTCTAAAATTCTAATAGGTATTTTTGTAATTTGCTATTTCAAAACAATAGTAATTATTGATATATTGTATTTAACTGTCGACCCGTAATACTTTATTGACATAGGCTCATTAAATTTAAAAATAAATAAAACAATAATAGTACTTCGGTGCTTACTTCCGACGAATTTAATAATATCAATAGCGAAAAAGCAACGCTTCTACGGTTATATTCACGACGGTTAACTTACCTATGTTTATGTATTTATTAATCTATGTACAACGTATTGATGTATGTTTACACCGTACATTTCACTGTCATATTATATACACGCGTAGGTACTCGTATGGAAAACAAATGCGACAAAAACATAATAATAAATAAAATGCATTACGTCAAGTATTGAAACGGTCGTATTATTGTACGTATTACTCGTTTGTTTACTTGTGCGTTCGTTCACTGTAGTGCACAATAAAGATCGGCTTATGCGGTGACGAACTTTATTCTAAAAAATATTTTATCATATCGAAATTGTATACACTTGCCGCGTGCAGTTTGAATGGGATTGGTTTTTTATATTCTCTCTCTTTCTCATCCCCCTTTTTTTTTCTTTTCGTCCATCATAAGAAGTAAGAACATTCCACCGACTCGGGTATAGTATTGTAATTCTTTTCTTCGGCCGGCCAACAAAATATCTTGATCCCACAGATTTCGGAACGATTATAATATGAAATACATAATACACAACACGAGAAGAATGCGTCGGCGGCGAACCCGTATTATGTTCGTGCTGCATCGTGGCGCTAATCTTTATTCTTTATACCTAAAACCACCGACGTTTTAACAATTATTATAATAATATTCTTTTACCCTTTTTCTCCGTCACTTGTATTATTAATATTATTATTATCATTATTGTTATTACTATATCATCGATTTTACCCTTTTTTCATTCAATAAAACCAACGTCGGCCGTTTTGTTGTCATTATTCAACAATACATTATAATGTACAATATAAATCCAGTCATCCAGATATCCTTTTTCGTACAACGAACAACGTTTACGAATAAACAACGTTCATAGAACATCGCATATGTGCATTAAAATTTATAACACATCATTATTGTTCGTAGTGCGCACGTGATACGTAGGATATAATATTATAATATAGATAATCCAAGAAATTATTCAGTATCAATGATAATGAAACGACACAAATGTATTATTATGACTGCAGCTGCAGTACTCGGGTGAAGCATTCAAATCACATCCAGAAGGTTAGAAAATGGATAAATAAATGGTTTTGATTTATTAAATAGTCTCCTACATTTCATCTAAACAGTAATTTTGATTTATTCATTGACTTTTTTTTATATACTTTCTGTTTCGTGAATGTAAAATGTTACCTAATATTATAAATACGACGGAAGGATCAGATTCGATGTTAGCCGTATTACCTACTCAAGAACAGTAGGTAAAGAGGTTTTTAATGGATTTTAAAACTAGTTTTCAACCAAAAGATTTTGATGGATTCTAACATACGAGTATACCATATAAACGACCATAATAAACATTCAAATATTCGTATTTCAAGAGATGATACTATACGACTTCTGCTCTTTGTAGTCTTTTATTTTATTACCAGCAGCAGTACTACACGATTAAAATTAAAGTACCCGTACCCATATTTAGTTATATAACCATTATTCATTACAAACATTATTTAATTCACTGTTATATATTCACCCACGAACTTTTAAAAGTTTTAGTGTTTAGATTAGGTCATATTATAATATTATGAATGGCTGAAATTATTAGTGTAATCCGTTAAACTGCTCAATGCTCATAATGGTCTAGTCAGGAATAAAAATGTTAATGATAAAAGATAAAATTAACCAATTTTCTATTTGCAACTTGTTTATTAATTAGGTATATTGATATAATTGCGAATATCATTTATCATAAATACTTTATAATAGTATCAAATATCAATTCGCTAAATACCAAGGTTTTCAATGATTTAATGATACTCTAATTTAATATATCGTACACATAAAGGCAATTCAATTGTACACATGAATTATTACAGACATAAACGAATGCCAGTACGATTAAAAGTCTAAAAGTCTGGTGTAGAATGATAAATTGGTAAATATTATATTAAGATGTACGATTTCTTTTGTATAAATACACGGGAATATAATTCTAAAATATACGACATTACATTGTATTTTATCAATACATACTTATACTCATCACATCATTATACATTCAATATAAGTATATATTATATATTAAAGTAACTCAAGGACCTATGTTCTATATGTTTTTAGTTTATTGTATATGTTCCGTGTCAATATGTGGTGGAATATCAAAGAGAAACTTGATATTAAGGTGGTTCAATTGAGCCTTAAGATCGTGTTTCTCAGAGTTATTATTGAACACGGAATGCAACAAGTATACAACAACCATGAAATAGGAACATCAATAGAACGATATCTGGGCATATTATCTATAGAAATAAATATGATTGTAGCAGTTCACTCACGTTTATGAATTTATGCGATGAAAATATATTTTGTCGTAACATGTATAGTAGTAATAAATAGGTTATGATAGATAAATTACAAAAATATGGATTACGTACGTACTTTTTATACATTTTATTTATTGTATTCCTTGAAAATTAATTTTTGAACTAGTCTTATTGTCAGGAATAACTCTTCTAGACTTCTAGACGAATTGATATTGATCCCATATAATTCATTGGTTGGGTTCGTAAAATGTATATATATTACGACTAGCCATAATCATATTATGTTTATATATTAATGTCTATGAACAATAAAATTCGTATTATGCAGAGATCAGCTATTTCTACTTGTTTTCATTGAACAACCATGTGCTTTTGTTTCGAGATTTAAGCAATCGCATAATTGTAGGTACATACAGAAAATTTTTTTAAAAAAAAACTTCATAGATTTATATTATTGACATGAAGTTAATGTTTTAAGACACGAACCAAATCTATACAACTTATAACGGCTTCCAAATTTTTACTTGCCATTCACATTTTCACATCCATGGTTATGAACCAATATTTTATTAAGGCGTATACACATTATATTCATAAGTCTAGATACTTTGTAATAGTTAACAAATTTAAAACTTTTTCTTAGCTAAACATTTTGGAATAATACAAATCAAATAGTAAGTATGCAATCTGTCTACATTTAATAAGTGTAGTATTGTTAAATACGGATTGTTAAATAAGCATAATTTTTAAAATATATATCTGTTCCTTTCAAATGTATTTGAAAATGTTTTGAATGTCTTTAAAAACTATAAAGTCTTGAATACATTTTCTTTTTTTATTCATTTGAAATTGTTTTACTTAACATAACAATTTAAACTTACTTAATAAATGTGTATACTGTATACATAATTATTATTACCACAAATATGATAAAATAAAAAATTATAAATTTAAAAACGATTATCTAATTGAAATAGAACAGAAACATAGATTTTGTATTGATACCCATCAATGATAAATTTGAAACATCATCGCTTAGTAGGTTTATAACATTCAGTTATTGTATACTTTAATTTTAATAACTTTGTAAAGAAAAATGGATTTCTAATGTAGTCAAAACATACTAATAATAAAAATATGTAATATTGTGTATTATAATACAAGCATTACCTGCAGCACAATAAAGCGTCATTAACTTGCACAGATAGGTCACAACACCCATAAGTCGTTAACTCGTAACCATAACTCATGTATTGAAAGTGTATGGAAAATAATATGACGTGACAAGTTAATTTACATATTTTATATTTAAGTGTACTTATATGAAATTGCAACGCAGTAGTAATTCATATAACTGACGATTTAAAATTACAAATATGTATATTTTAGTGATAAGAGTATCGTTTAAAAGAAAATATATTTATCTTCATTTAAGTTTTACACACACACGCACACACACACATTTTATTTTGTACCTACTACCGATACCTATATAATACACAGTTCCCGAATAACCATTGTACAAAATTCCTTTGCGGACTCGCTGGATTAGATAACTGCACAATTGTGTAGAAGACGGAACAATCTTTGAAAATATGTATGCAGGCACGTGGATGTTAACTCATTTTTAAGCTAAGTACGTACTTATATAATGTAATGCGTTCCGTCAGAAAAACATAAATGAGCGTACACGGTTGAGTTTGTGGGATTTAAAGGATCTCTCGTGATCTTCACCCGTAAATCTTTTATATATATATATATATATATATATATATATATTGACAGTACATTCTTATGTTACAGCACCATTATTCGTCAGTTTCCATATCCGACGTCGGGTTATTTACGTGTACATAATATACATGAATACGTTTAGATTTAACAACAGCAATAAACGTTTTATAGAATACGCGTCATTGTCTACCAAACCCAATGTGTATATTTTTGAAACAGATATATACTACTGCGTACGTACGTAGGTATGTAGACAATGATGACAAATTAAAAAAAAATTCTGTTGCGCTTGAGTCTTGAACACACGAAAATTACATCTTGTGACCAATATAAATTTGTTGTGTCGTGTCCATTACACATAGGTATATACACATATATATGTGTATGTATGTGTGTAGGTAAAAATGTATACATTTACGGGGGGACGGGACGTTTGTTGTACGTAATATATTTTCATTAATATTAGTTTCGTACAACATCGTAGAGAAAGTCATTTCAGGCTCTCGTTAAACAATAAAATTCTCGATCAAAATATGTTTAAAAAAAAACTGCAATTTTTCAATGTCCAAAGTAATAGATAATAGTAACGTACACACACACACACACACACACACACACACACACACACACACACCGTTTGACGCGGTAAACACAGTATAATCTATATCTGTGCAGATTGCACATCAGCATAAAAAGAAATGACAATTAAATGTTATTAAGGCTGTACGGGATTGTAAATGTGTATGTACGGACGTGTCAATCGGTGTAATTATTTCGTCGCGATTATTTTCCAGCTGTCCAAGCGCGTTATAAGTCGTTTACATTGAATAATGTATTAATATACGAGTATTGTTATAAATGTATACGTATCTACCTATAACTTATACAATGTGTGAAGTGTACATATACACTGCAGTTCTATAGCATTAAATAATTGCTAAGAAATTCCGTCACGTAGTTTATGACAGTCTAGTCAAGTGAAAATAATGTTATTTTTCAAATGTATTTTATTTGTTTTAAATAATACACACTTTATTTTATATTTAGGCGATAAAAACAATACAATTAACAGTTAAGTCGGTAATATTTGAACTTTGAAGTATATTATGTAGCTTTTTTTTTTTTTTAAATTTTGATATAGGTATCTTTATATAATAATTATATTAAAATTTATAAATTATGACAAATCATTGTAAGTACCACAGAATATAATAATAAGGTATATAGTATAATAGTAGCATGTTTCATGATAATAAATAATGGTTGTATGAGCTATAACCACAGGCCACGATTTAAGATAAACTTAAATATTATATTATATACCTATATCTCGTATATTATCTTAAGTTATAACATGGACCTTATAAGGTCTATGGTTATAAACAAACATAAATTTATATAACCAATAGTTTATCACACAATGAAATATTCTGTGTTTTTCATTTTTAAATTTTAACGGCTTAAGACGGCGAACTCACGACGTTGTGGTAATTTAGTTGGTAGTTTTATCTGCAAATACGTCTGAAAAACCCAATGACAACAAATGCCAATGTTCACACAATACAATTATTAATATTTTTATTCTATTATAAATATATTATTTAAAATAGTGGTTAGCGTCATAAACATCTGTAGGTAATGAACTCGTATAAAGTTGTTCGTTCAATTTTAATGAGCACGTGATCGATGACAAGTTATAACAGTCGTAACGGTTGTTACCTACTTATACTTATACTTTCCGATATATCTGTAGGTACTTTTCATGTTGAACAAATTAATTCAAACGAATGATAAATTTTGTGATTATGCATGTGTGTAATATAATAATCCTATAATAAAAAAGTATTCGTTATATTGTAATTGTATACAAATTATAGTATATTAAATTTGCTTGATCAATAAAAAATTATTTAAAGTGTCCTGATTTTAAATTATATCTATAACGGTGATTCAAAGTGTGGAAATGGTCACCCGAATTAGATATGAGAAAAACGTTATATATACTTGATATTATAGTTTTTTACATATTATCATTCTTATTGAGCCAGTAAAATAACAGTTTTAAGTATAATATTAATAATAATAAAAGTAACTAAGTTAGAATATATATTATTCCTACATAATACGCATACATACACACACATATATGTGTATACATGTATAGCGTATGAAATTTTTTTCAAAGTTGAAATTGAAAGGTTTATACAAGAAAATCGATAAGATAGTAGACACATAGTGTGACATACAGCGTATAGCAGAGTATGATAAAGTAAAGTATATGATGAAGTAAAATAGTGATGTTTTGTATCAGCAGACCTAGCACGTATGAAGTAATATAATTTATCATTCACTACTAAATTCTTATTATTACTATTTTTACGATAAAGCTAAAAATGATAAATACAACATTATCATCATCATGATCATATGGCTTCATGCCTCTGTAAGATTTTCACCGCTACTATCAATGCACTCAAACTTCCACGATAATGGACCAACAATTCCCAGTTTGCAATTTTCAGTCTCTCTAGGTCTTGTTTTATGCTATCTATCCGACGGCTTTTTGGTCTTGTTTCCAATCCATAGTGGCTCTAGGCCTCTAAAATTGTTTGTTGCTTCTCTCCGTTTAATATATGTGAAACATTTTAGCTTTTGTCCTTTTATATAAATTGTTATTACGGGTATTTTTGTAATTTACCTTATCCCTACATTTTTCCTTCTTCTCCAACAATTAGTTACATCATATACGGATCCACAAATTATTCTTATAATACTTTGTCTTTAAAGGTACTTAATTTTTGCTCGACTCATGCTATTATACGGGCTACATTTCACATCCTTACCAATTAAATATTTCATATAGTTACTACTGTACGCTTTCTTAAAGTCTACCCGCCATACGTTTGATATCTGAACTCGTCATTTTTTTTTCATTAACTTCCCGATAGTTGATAGTTGATCAATTACCATTAGGCACTAAGTATATATATAAATGATACGATATATTACGGTATACATCATATATTGAAATATAATATTATACCTATTAGTTATTACTATTTACGACCATAAAATAATAACCACACCTTGCTGAAAAAAAAAAAAAACATTATGAATGGTAGAACTTTTGTTATGTGTATTTATAAATGTATTTAGGTAGGTATGTAATGTAAAAAATAAATAGTTACACAGATAATTCATGCTATATAATTTATAAAAATTCATATTTATTTGAATCGAACGTTTGGTATCAACGAGCTCGATAAAATAAATGCTTTATCGAGGGAAATGTTTACAAATGATAACCATTTACCGTTTAGGTATGCGGATTGCAGATTACACTTATTCAATATTCTTGTATATTTTACATAAGTAATTAAGTAATACGTAATACATGATATATACATACCTTTTCTCTGTATAAATACCAGTGGAAATGAAGATAATTAAATTGTACTAATTCATAACCGCGTGGCGAGTATATTATATACATCTAAGCATGTGTAATATTTTGGTAAAGAATGACATTGATAAATTTAGCAAACCGAACTTTTATTAAATATTACTGTATAGATATAAAATTAAATAGTAAGTATTTTCAAATTTACTTCTACTACAAACGTGTCTATCTCTATAAGTTAGTGATAATTGATAACTGATTAATTATGACTATGAGACGGGAAGATATGGTCATTTTATTTCCCTTTTTAATCTATATCTTAACCTAACTTTTAACTTCTTCACTTTTACACTTATGTCGGTACTTCGTACTTACATTACATCATGACTTTCTAATATGTACATACCGCTTTTATATAATATATATATATTATTTTGTTGTTGAAAATAGCTATTAATTTAACAAAATAATCAATAACAGTTCTAAACACCTAAACCAAATTAAAAGTTTACAAATGTTTACATATATGTGACGGTAAAACCTTTGATTCACCATATGATAGCCTATAGGTTATATATACAAAATTATATGGTACCTATAGCCCATAAGTCTTAACTATTAATGTAGTTCAGACTTTTACAAACAAGATACGGAATATTAAGATAGCTGGTATATAACCACTTTTGGTTAAAGCACAAAAATAAAAAAATTATTTTTATTTAATTTGTTAATATTTACATTTTAATATGAGAGTAGGAACTTTTATTGAAAATATCATTTTTATTGAATCATATTTATTTGTTTATAAATACTTAATTACCAATATAAAAATTTTAATTAATTAAAAAAAAATTTGATTGATTGGTTATACGGCTTAACAGATACAATAACGACGAACACATAATGATGAACATAAAAATAATAGTTACACTATAGACGATATTATACAAAGATTTTATAAAAACAATTTTATCAATTTATTGGAGATATGATAACAAACGATCATTTAAATTTTACAATAGTTTAATATTGTTGTCATTGTCAGCACTTGTTAATCGTTTAGTAGTATCGAGTACTCATGTAATATTATTGTTTATAAAATGGCGTGCCAAAATGCCAAATACGGTTTTAACAAATGTTTTAATAAAATCGTTGTACAAGTTGCTCAATAATATAAATATATAATCATTATTTTTATATTCATCGTTTGGTGTTCACCATTTTATCTATTTCGTCGTATAACTAATCAAAGCTTATCAATTATTTTTATGATTAATTAATATAATTATACTACTAAAAGTATTTATACCTAAATAAATTGATGATTCAATATAAATAAAATTGCTATATTATAAATCCTTACTACCTACCTAAAAAAATGTAAATTGTATTAAATAAAAATCATTATTTTTATTATTCTTGCTTTTATCGAAAATGATTGTATATCTTAAGATTTCCCATATCTCGTTTGTAAAAACCCAAACTAGCATAATAATTCTGAGTTATACAATATAATTTTTTATATATTTAAGGCAGTCGGTAAAACCTAGGTTTAATCAGTGAATCCTTAGTTTTATCGGTATTTGTACGTAACATAATATATTATATACATAAATTAATACTTGTTCGATAAAACAAAAGAGTTAAAATAATGTTAGAAGCCACGGTATGGCAAAGAGAAGTTAACATAATAAGCAGCTGGCTAGGATAAACGGTGTTAATGTTTATACGTAAAATGTATAAAATTATGAAATTATTCATTTGATTGATAAAATACCTACGGTATACAACCTGCAATTATTCGAGTACCTATCGATGAAATGATTAGTCAACCTGTAAGATTATGCATTACATTTCTTGTAATTTAATTCTGATTTAATGAATGAGAAATTTGCATAAACTGTGTTTCAATAATCACAATTGCTTGTTTAATTAGTATTATTGACGGGTACATCAGAGAAATTATTCAAAACTGAATAGTGATCAGAATTTTGTATAAGTATGCATAGCAGTACATAAAATAAAAGTGAAAGTAGCAATGCTAGTTTTCAGAACTGTACTACTGTTTAGTATAATTATAATGAGTTTAAAAACAAAATCAATTAGTAATAATGCAATTAATTTGTGTATGTTTTTATGTTAAAAATAGAAACTACTTTCGTTTATCTGATTTGACATCAATCCGAAACTCATTAATCAGTACAATGAAAAAAGTCATCTGCATGTATTTAATATAAAATGACACTAGGTACAACGTATATTCTATACAATATACCTATATGTTGCGGGTTATTCGAAAAAAAAAAAAACATTTAAGTTAAAAAAGTATCGTCGTGACCGCTGTAGAAATATAATGGAAAAAATTCGTGCCCGTCTTGACATGTTTTTCTTCGAATATGATTAGAACAACGAGTGTTATTGAAACGGCAAATTGTATTTCAAAATAATATAATAACAAATTCTTACGTACAGAATATTTTTATCTTTTGAAGGATTCTAAAACACAACTTGCGTGAGCGCCAAACATTCTTGACTCACTCTGAGTCTCTATTTCGATCATTTTAATTTTTTTTGTACCATAAAGGATATATTTATGTACCCGTTCATAGTGCATTATAAACCTTTAAAATAAGAATTTTCAGTATTATGCATTATGTTTAAGTTTTTTTCTTCCTTTTTTGAGTTTCAAAACAAAAAAAAAATATCTTGTCCAAATATTTTCATAGACTTTTCGGATATATTTCTCGCCCGTTTGGGGAGTGTGCTTTTTTGGCGCCAAATTTTAGTATTAGATATACTGATCGTACTGCCACGCCGTTTCATCGACCAACACGAATTGAGTCTTATATTATTCGTTTGAACCCCTAACAAAACTTTTATATATTTATCGCTTTTTCATCTAAGATTTCATGTCCCTATATTTTAATATTTACGAGACAACTTTGACAAGACTCACAAAATCTGTATTTCGACTTGATATAGGCCATATATTATTGTACACATTATCTGTTTATTTGTGTTCTGTATTAACTACTGTATGTATACATTATGATTTACGAGTTTGTGTTTAACGTTGTATTTTGTCGAAACGTGAACTCGAATCATTAATACTTGTATAGTTGTATACTTATATAGTTTCGCTAACACGCAGTGTCCTTGTGCTTTCTATACGCACAAAAAAGACAACAATATAATGAAATATAAGAAAAAATATTATCAGTGCAGCTGCTGGTACGATTCACTGAGCATGTGTCCGCGGTCTCTGTGTAGAGGTGGATTTTGCGGTCACTGGTCAGGCAAGGCGATGAAATAAGAAAAAAAAAATTAAAGAATATCAAAAGAAATACAGAAATTATAATGGTATTCTGAATTATCTGAGTATTATACAATTTGATGATTTTCAAATCCTGTGGACTCAATAACCAAAAATTCCAACAGGACTTTTTTCCTTAAATCCCCCGTGGTCCGTGGTCATAATATTATCCGAAGTCAGGATCGGCCTGTCTGTGGCGCAGGGACCTTCTTTTTTCTTATATAAATAATACGTCTCCTAGAGTTGCATAAAAGATTACTGCATCGCGTAAAGTATTGTTAAATCGAACTACATAACTTTTTAAAAGTAGTCGAATAGTATTTCAAAAAACCTTAGTCCGATCAACTCCATAGGACCTCGTTTCGTATACAGTATCATTGATTACATAGTACTAGTAATATATTATAATCATTATGTTATTATATTAATCGAAAAAATTAGTCTGTGCATAATTTTGGGACTGCTCTGAAAAATTAGGGTTACAGGAAATGAAATCGAGGAAAAAAAAAATTAAAAATCAATATATTACGTAGGTATATAATAATTGTATGTGTATGTATCGAAATAGACACAGGCAAATGTATGCAAATGGTGTCCAAATGTTTAACAATCTGATGATTTTCAAATCCCGCGGGTTGCTGGAGCTATCCGAGAACGAAAAAAGCGTATGGAGTGTGTTTGCCTTAAATCCATCGTGGACGTAACACTTCGGGTACACTGTGAAGTTGCGAGGGACGGCGAGCAAAAGTGTTAAAGCAACGGCCGGGATCACAATACGTTATGGGTTCGGTGTGCGTATTTATTTTTATATTATTTTCATAATATAAATTATTATCATTTGTGTACGGCTGGGCGGCGGCGGTGAGAGAGCGGCCGTAGTGGACTAGGAGGGCAAACACCGCACCGTTACCAAGCCGGGAGAGAGGACGGTCCAAACGAACCGGCGGCGGTGGCGGCAACGGCGGTCGACAGCCGAGTGGCTCTCAGTGTTGTTTCGTTGTTGCCGGAGGTCGCATGTCCGTCGTCGTCAACCGGTCCGTGTGTGTGTGTGTATGTATGTGCGCGAGCGCGAAATCGCGTGAAAAATATCGCTCCACACAAGATTGTTATTATTTTTTTTTTTTTCGATTTCAAAGCGAGTATTTTCATTTTGTTTTCTTGATTGATTATTATTACGTTAATAATTTCGAAACAACATCGTACGTGCACACGCCGCTGTAGGTAATTTATTGTTTTCGTTGGAAATTATCGACCGACCGTTTTTTACAATACATACACTTACGTGGTTTTTAAAAAATTTATTCTTGTCGATTTCTTCTCGTCGTCACCTGCAGAGTCGCCGAACACGGACCCGAGGTTGGGCCGTCGTGCGATCGTTATGAACGCAATCGTTCCGCCGCCGAACGGTTACCGTCTGCTGAGAACCGCGATTGCGAACCAATAAGGAACGCACGTGAACGCCAACGACACACCGTAACGACATACGAATACGTATAATACATTATATTACTATTATGCGATCGTCAGTCGTCGCGATGTCGTTGAAACTGTTAGTGAAACTGGCGCTGGTGGCGTGTGCGTGGTCGCCCGTCACCGGGGCCGCGTTCGCCGACAACGTGACCGTGTTCAGGTGCTGCGGCCGCGGCGAGACGCTCAACGTGACCGACGTGCACGGCCACTGCGTACCGGTTGCCGCCGGGCAACCGCAAGACTTCGTGCCCGTCATCTACAACGTGTACAGCAACCAATTCCTGGCGCCCAATAGCACGCCACCACCGTCGTACAGCATGGTGCCGGCCCGGCCGCCGTGCCAACCAGCCCTGTTCCTGGACGCTTCGCCGCACGGCGAGCCGTCCGGCTTCGTGGCGTTCATCAACGGTTCGCTGTGGACCCAGTTGTGGATGGTGGACCCGGCCCAGTACTGCCTGGACCGCAGCGGCGTGCTAGTGTGCCAGCCGGACGAGCCGAACCGGACGAAGAAGTGCTGCGGCCCGTCGGCCGTGTACAGCGAGGAGAGGGCCACGTGCGAGGTGGCGGATGACCACGACCCGGCCGAACTACCGGCCGACGTCATATCCGGGTTCCCGCGGTGCGAGGACGACTCGTACTTCTTGTCCGGCCGCATCAACGAGTCCCATTGGCCCGTCGGTGACATGTGGCCGGCCGGAGGTGTGCTGCGCACGGCCGACGGCCACACCATCCAACCGCGGGAATACTGTCTGGAGCACGTGCGCGAAGACAAGGAACCGCGGCTGTGGACAGTGTTCACGTGCGCGTCCCGTAACGACCACCACGACCACGTGACAAAGAGCTACCGCGAGGACATACGGTTCACTCTGTACCCGCTGGGGCTGCTGCTGTCCGTGTTCTTCCTCGCCGTCACTCTGGTGGCCAGTTGCATGTTGCCCAGCACGTACCACGTGCTCCACTGGAAGTGCCAGGTCAACTACGTCGGCTGCCTGTTGGTCGGCGATCTGTTCCTGGCTTTCATCCAGCTGTCCGGCGACTCTTTGCGAGGATCACTGTGCATATTCACAGGTTAGTCCACCTATGTGTATTCATTTTTTTTCGTTCTTTTATAAATCACCAGTATACCGCAACATCCGAGATCAAGTCCAAAATAGTGTACCACCACTCAGTGGCGGCGTGAATAGCTAATTTATGAAGTGGCCGTCTCATGCAAAATGGGGGTGGGTATCCCAATGGGCTCCAGCAAGGTGAATATATATCCATCTTGGACTCCAGTCTCCAGGACTTAGACAACTGGACCAATTTATAATTTATACTCAAATAGTCACATATGACATGCTTACAAAGTAAATATTAGGTACCCTACGTTACAGAAATTGGTGGGTGGATACTTATTTAAGGTAGTTGCTTCATAGGAAAATAATTTCACGCCACCACTGCCACCACTTACTTTACTCTCGCTCGCTCATCTATATCTCTAGGTCCATCTCTTTATTTCTCCCTGTAGTCGTGCGGTTGATAAATGATATGTATCTTGCTATCTACGTCTACGAGTGTTTGATTTGCATTGATTGCTCTCACATCGCACGTGTATTGGTACTACTATAAAGTATAGAATATAGCCACAGGTGTGTGTTTACGCTGCGGTGGTGACACCAGCGAGTACAGATTGTGCCATTAGATGACCCCAAAAGCTTAAATAAATTTGGTAAACATTCATAAAGAATCTTATGGTTATAGCTCAATAGTATGATTATAATTGGTCATAGTTAATCGTTATACACTATAATTTTCATGGTTTTAAAATAAATCGTAATCGTAATTAAAAATAATCTCATGAAAATATGTGTGTTTCTGAATGTATATTACATCGTTTACTGAACTGGTCGAAATGTTTATCAGCGCACAAATAAATGCTATTGAAAGAGAATAAAAATTTATCAAATGTTATATTAACGTTATTATTACAGTGATTATATAGGATTAATCTACTGCTCTGTTGCTATGGCTCCGTGTCAATTCTATATGCCTTCCATACGAACTGCGATTTTAGTTTATCAACGAACTAAACAAAATACTCGATATTATCGAATGCTGGAAAATCGTATAATCTTAGATACTCTCGGAACATTGTATTGTTATTCTTATAAGAGTGCATGCATGATACACTGTAGTCTGTAGCGTATAAATATTATATTGTGTCAATTGCCGTTCTCACATGAATATCAATCATCATACATAATACATATTCGCATGGGTTATTTTATGTGTAATATATGTATTGATTGTTAATAGTTTATTATTTATTGATACCGATCAATGTACACATCAAAGTTAATGAAAAAGTCTATAAAAAATGTTGACCTTAACCTGTCCCGCCTGGTGCTCATTTTCTGGCCTTTGACGTCGCCACTGTGTGCGCTGCACATAACATTTTCCTAGACGTTTCTGTCTCGGTCCGATACTCCGACCGATTATCGCCGTTGATATTAATTCGTAATCCACATCATCCGTTGGTGGTTACGGATTTGTTTTATTTTCTAATTGCACATTGCACATTACAACACGGTAAATATAATGTTCGTTATCGTATACACAGATTGCGAGAACACGCAATAGTATTTTAATTCTATCTGTAGTTATAGGTACATATTATTGTATATTTCGTCGGCACTACATAACGCGTAAGGGTAAAAACTGCGAGAAGCAATAATCATTACGTTTTCCGTTGATCGGTCACACGGTGGACTGTACTAAATTCTCCAACGACAACAATATTTTCGGTACTACTACCGCGTGTATAATATTTTTATTAAGTATTATTACATATATGAACAGGGTGATGTGCGCCGCGCGTAGAACCCTCTTATAATACATTTGGGTACCTATATATATATATATATATAAAGGTATACATTATTATAGTCTGTGAATTAGGGGAACCGCGAGTGGCGCGGGAATAAAAAAAAAAAAAAACAACAAAAAAATACAAAACGTTTCCCGTTATTTCCTATATAGATGGTTGCGCGTCGGCTATTGTGTACGCGTACGTACGTGTATGTGACGGAGACCGCTCTTTTTGCTTGCCACCATGTTTGTGTGTGTGCGTGTGTTTGCGTGTGTGTGTGTGCGTGTGTTTGCGTGTGTGTACGTGTGTGCACGCGTGTGATCAGCTAGGTACAAGCGGTCGTCGTCGTCGAGTGCAGTCCTACCGGCGCGCCGGTTTGTTGTTTGATAATTATTACGCGCGGCGGGGGTAGAGTACGCGTTCGGTTTTCGGTTTTCTTCAACATCCAGGTGTGGTAAAATAATTTGTCCGTAAACACTAGACAGCGTGCATTAAAATATTTATGTCGTTTTCCGATTTAAAATCGTATCCTATAATATCATTTTCATCACCGCGGTCCATTTGTTTTTTTCTAGTTTTCCAATATAATGTAGTCTACGCGTAGCCGCACCACACGTACTACAAATAGGTGTTATGAAGGTGTGATATCACGAACATCTGATTGAGGTCGTCCGTTATTAATACGCACCAGATAATCCGCTGTTGTGCGTTTTAGTGGCTCTATTCTCGAGCTCGTGTGATCAATTATCTATCACATATAAGGCTATAAAAGTAAGATGTTGCATTCCGGAGAAATATAACATTTGATAACATTTGATCAATTGTCGTTTTATTTTCCGTGATGAGTTTATCACGAAGGTTTTGTGTTTCAATGCACTTTTATCAACAATTTTATTCGCGATAAATAATACAGCAACATTTTTTTAACTCCACTAAACTGATAATAATGTAACTCATTAACATTATATTTTGATGTATGACGTTCCAAGTTCTCGCTGTAAGCCTACAGTCCATCTTGTCCCTGTACGCAATATGTCATTGTCCGATAGCGAAAGTTTCGCCGTCGCCCGTACGCGATACCACGCAGCTATGTGGTTCGTAGAAACGACACGTGTGTCCGTCACACACACAATACACATGTATACATAATACGATTTTTATCGTACAGTTGTTGTTCGTACCTGTTTGATAAAAATTATAAACGAAATATTATCATACGAGTAAATAATAATTGTCCACCAACAAATAGAGGTATCCACTTTTATTTTTGTTCGAGATAATAATACACAATAATATAGTAATAATGATAATAATAACATAATAATAATTACAATAATTACTAATTAGTCTCGTACTGGCGATTCGACTTCTAGCGTGTGTGGTTAATGAGAACAATAATATATTGTTAGTCTCTTTTATCGGACCGTAAATTGTTTTGCACTGTTTAGATTGTAATTCTATATTTAGAAAAGTAAAACTCGCGGATGGATGGATGTCTGTTTTTCGTACAAACATAATATATGATACACACAGGTATGCAGAGCCGAAGCCTCTCAAAACTCGTGTAAAAAAAACCGCGGATGGAATTTCAGAGCATCTTGGGTTATTTAATTACGGATAGATGGGCGGATAAGAAGTTTATACCATAACTTGTGTGTGTGTGTGTGTGTGTGTGTCGTTTGTGTACCACTACAGATATGGAGTATTATGTGCACGCGTGTCAATATGTATATGTAATATGTATAATACATAATATATTATTTACATAGAAAAAACATTCGAAACGAATAATGCGGTTTGGTTTATTTCCAAACGCGAAATGATCTGTTTTCCTTTTGAATTTCCTACTATTACGTGGGACGATCGAAAATGTTATTAGTGTTACTTCACTCAGTTGTGTATATAGCACAGTGTAGTTCACCCAGTTCATTAGGATGTAGACGTATTGGAGAGCATCCAACGGCTCTGTTTTCTATCCGATGTGGTGCTCTACGCGGCGTTTGCTCTACACACTGCATTAAACGTCTAAAAATGAAATACTTTATAATATACGTTTGTGTGTGCGTATGACGAGATGTGTTCGTATATTATTATTATATCAATGGTACCGGATGGTTCTATAATTTGTCGTAACTAAATGATTCGACCAAAAATGCCTCATAACTTTTAAGATACACCAAACAGCAGTATGATAGTTTCATATAATATTCTGCTTTATTTTACGCTTTTATCAAAACTCCATCTATTAGAACCCCAAGTGAGCGCAATTTATTAGTCTAAGTATATTTTAAAACTAAGTTTTTTTCTGCGATTTCTGTATCACAACAATAAGTTTTTTATTAGTTATATATTAATATACTTAATCAATGTTTATAATATGCGAGATGCCTATTATAATATAATATATAGAAATTACTTGATTACAAATATCGTTGCCAGAATAATTATTGACCTCAAATTATTAGAAAATCTTGTGTTATATTATACTAAATTATCCCCGTATTTGGTAAAAAAAAAAAGTAATTGTTCATGTAATTTATAAATATTAAATCGACCAACTATGTGTTACGTAAACGAAGTTACTGATTTTAAATACACAGTATCAGTAACGTTTATGGTTTATCAGACAACATTTTTTAATCGTCCTGCAATCATATCAATCGTTTTAAATTTCTATATATGCTGAGACGATTGCGAATAGAGAAGTACAATATAGCGAATTCAAATGAATGTTTTTAATTATCATATTATGTTTAAAAATTGACCTTTATACCTACTGTTATAGATATGCGTTATTATTATTGCTAATTTATTATTAGTTTATATTATATTATTTCTAATAATGTAAAAAGTTTAATATTCATTCCTATATCTAAGTATAAAATCACATGTATATGTATTGAAAAACAAAAGTGAATTAATGTATATTGTATATACAATCATTTTGGACGCAAACGAATGTTATTATGTATGTTATTATGAATAAAATATTTAAATCGCTGTGTGTTACGGGTGTGTAACTTTAAACGCACCAGTAAAGATCACTTGAAAACATTATAGCGTAGAGAATATATATTTATATATAAAAGGGAAAAAAAGAAATTGACTCTTTAACAATATTTTACAACGAGATTGTTGAGTTTGAATGCAAGAGAAATTGTATTCCGAAAAAGAAAAAGCACATTGCACTTATATCGTTATCAAGCGAGCAGAGTAAAAGTATACTATTTATTATATATAATATTATAGGTATACTCGTTAATTATTCAACGCCGGTCAAATGAACACTGTGCACATATAATCGCGGCGCACCTATATTTATATAATGAATAATATAATGTATAGTACTTAATAGTATGATGATGATGTACTACCGAACGTCATCACTGCGACACAAAATACATATGTTAAATATTAGTACGCACGCGGACGGATTCTTAGATACTTTATGGTGTACAATCCCGAATTACTGCGTTGCGATCGCGTCCATTCCGCAATTAAAAATATGTAAAGGTGGGTTTCCACTAATCACTATACACGTTCCCGTGTACGTGCATGAAAATCCTTCACTGCGATTAATTGGTATCCACGGTATGCTACATTGGTTTACCACGTTGTTTAAACGCAGGGGCGGCTCCAGAGACTTGGTTGGGAGGGGTGTAAGTCATAATTTTCAGAAAACTTTATAACAAAAAAACGTCAATTTTACAATACAAACTCAAGCCGTATATTTTTAATTTTTGCAAACACATTAATTATTTAATTAATTTGATTAAAAAGATCTATTCTATTATAAACATTTATTAGGTGTAATATGATGTAATTTTCGACATTCTCGTGCGAAGCCAGATTTTATTTTATTTTGCTTTTAACTACCTATAAACAATTTTCTTAGAAAAAATACGAGCTTGGAGAGGGCGCGGCCCCTAGCCTCCTTCCCTTGGAGCCGCCCCTGTTTAGACGTGTATACTGCACGGCAAACCACACATAAACCATTGAAGAACGCCGTAAACTTGTCGGATATAGACGTGCTAATCATACGTGAACGTGCACAGTGCAGTGGAAACCCGCTTTCTAACAGCATGTTGTGGTATAAACCAAATGAACTCTGTGTACCGCATAGTTGAATCGTGTATCTATACCGCAGGGCCGTCATTTGGTGAGCGGAGGGTAGGGATGTGCACTCGTACACACATCCTGGAAAGTTGAACGCTGCGTATGAAATATATGTACGTATGTATAGTATTGGCCCAGACGTCTGTTAACTGTCCTGGGCCACCGTTGTTTGCTGTTGTAAATGTTTAATTTTCGATTTGTCGCTACGGTATAAATCATTGTGTTTATTATGCGAGGTACCCGGGATTTCCGTTTAGGTTTTTAATTGTTTGTGAGCAATATGGCAAAAATATTCTCTGTACTGCAGTCTATGCTGCGGTATGCGAAAAATATTGTCGTGTTTTATTTTTACAATAATTATTATTATTATTACCATCATTATTAGCTAGTCCTATGATTTATATTATTTTCCGTTTGAAGTAACGCGACAGCAACAGATACGTATAACGCATGTATACTTCGTATACGTCTATTGCCAGGTCGTGCGTATACTACAGCAGTGACCGTCAATTGCGCGAATATATTATATTGTATTATCAGGAAGAATAAGATTGCAATGAGAAGGAGAAGAAGGAGTGCACGTACATAATATATATATATATATATATATATATATATATATATATGTTATGAAGAAGAAGAATTTAGCGAGATTAACACCGTGGCTTGACCTGAATGTGTCCATGATAATAGTTGGTGGATAAGAAGAGAAAATGGCCATTGTTGTGGGAAAACAAATTGTTGCTATATAGAATATTATTATGTAGATATATTATATTATGTAGATATACCTATAATATATAAACAGTCGCGGCACTGGTTGAAATCTCGATTTTCCCGCGGGTTCCATTATGGTTGTGCTCGCCCGACGATCCGTCCTCGTCCGAATACACGTATATGTATACACTATTATAATAATATTTAATATAATATATAGGTAATCTCGCCGTCATAATATTTAATAGACACTAGGCACGCGGGAATCTAGCACGTGCGCCACTGCGTTTTCTTGCGCATACGGCCTACCGGAAAAACCTACTATATATATAGTGCTACAATAGTGTATACATATATAGAGGTAAGGTTCCGGACCAATTGCACATACATTGTAGGAAATATACATACACTTATGCACTTTAAATAACCGAAATATGCAACTTTGTTTTAAATATCAATTAAAAAATTTGGTTTATAAAATATCAAATTGAACATGATCTAACTGCAGGCCCGTGCGCATGGGGAGTTTGGGGGTTTAAACCCCCCCGTGATCGAAAAAATCATGTTTTTATTTTTGTCTATTAATTATATGTAATATTTTATAATCTTATTTGTAATAATGTATAACATATTATAGTAAAATACAATATATAACTACTTCACGTTTATCTTCACGTTTACTGTTTATCGACTTTTGTCGTTGCCGTTATGACAAAATATAAATTACAATTTATGAATTGAGAATATGACAATACAATTTATGAATTTGAGTATAGAACATACACGTCGCACAATAATATTTTATTCGACCGCAATAATTAGTAGAACACAAGATTACGAGAAAACGGATTACGGGATTTTAAAAGTTGTTCATAATCATACACAACGATTGTAAGCTCACAGACGTTCGTTACAAACACGCCGTTAGAAATTACATCAAAATAGACATTCGAAAGTTTTTCAAAAAACCACGGCTAGAAAATGATGAGATAGTAAATACATTCAATTTAAACATTATACAAATTAATAAATGCAAAACGAGACAATATGTTAAAACATTTAAAAATTATACATATAAAACCCATGACTGGATTTGTGGTTGTTGAATATATACGTATCTATATTTATACATTTATATGTGTTATTGGTTTTTTTTTTTATGTGCACTAATTCATTAAAAACTCATGGGCCGCCACTGCTTGTATATGCGCGTACGAGTGCTATAGACATAATATAGTCGTCCCATTCGTGATTTGAAATCTATTGTTATCGAAATATTTAATTTTTGTATAATACATTTTATTAAATGCAAAATTTAAATCTATGAAGACAATTATTCAATTAATCTATTTAGTTTTTACATTATAAGATATAGGTACATTATAGGTACTTACAAAATTAGTAATAAATATAAATATGTTATAATACTATTTGCTAATTATTGATGTATCTATTCTACATTTTTTTTTTTCAAAACCCTGCGCACGAGCCTGCCTAACTGTACTAAATTTTATAAAAGTAATTTATACAAGTATCAAGTATTTTTTTTTTTCTATTATAGAGGTGTATTGTATTAGTATTGATTTACAAATAAACAGAACTATAACTCCGTTCTATGATTATTGGTCAGGTATATAAATCGACGCATGACAGTGCAAAAGAAAATGTTACCTAACCTTAAGAATAACTATTTACTTTGATTCACATAAAACGTAAAAATGAGTAAATATGTTTTATAAATAACAATTGAAGTGCCAACATTTGTCAAGTATGCAAAAGTATGGATTTAAAATGTTTGTATTCCGGTCCGTTATGTCTTGAGACAAAATACTATGTATACCTTACATGTAGATTATTCTACAGTCTTTATTAAAGAAAGATCTCGAACCCTATACATGTATTTAGATATTTCTTTTGTACCGCTTCTTTTTCCAAGGTCTGTCTTGCCGCCACCGTTGTCGTGTCGTTATACCGTATAGTTATACCTTATATTACATTTAGGTACCTATAAGGCGCAACGAAATAGTGTAGTTAGCAGTTGGTATACATCTGAATATCTGATGAGGGGAGACGCGACAACGCGGCAGTGGAAATTCGTTCTGCACGTAGGCGACGGCCGTGTTGTTGGTTGTTAGTATACACTCAAAGCGGTATGCACTGTCGTAGGAAATCTACCGAACAATTTTTCCACAACAATATATATTATACATGTACACGTATATACTGCACAGTGCGGGTAAATCCGTAACGTGCCGCCTTCTGTAATTCAGTAGGACGACGACGGTGGAGCTGCGAGGAAGGACGAAAACGGAAAAAATCCGTCGTCGTATAGCGAATCGAGTATCTTGAGCAGTGGAAGCGTAGAAAGGGGGGGGCAGGCAGGGGATAATAACAAATACGAAAATCTGTGTACGACGTTTGTCGATCGTGTTTCGTTTTATTTCTGCTCCAGCTGCACGTTTATATATAATATATATATATATATATATATATGTAATAAAAAAAATATATAATAATAATAATCGTGTAATAGACGTGACGTTCCTTCCGTTGTCGTCGGATGGACGGATGGAGTAAAGAAAAAAAAATCGATTTAACGCGATCCGGACACGAGTACAATATACCCATAGCTCTCTATATGTATGTACCGGTGGCCGCCACACGCGAATAAGACTTACCGCCGCCGCCGTCGAAACGATACGGTAATTATACGGCGGCGGCGGTGATGGCCTTGTAATAATGTATATTGCTCCGGCGAAGAATGCGGTATCGGAGCCGTGTTGTACATACCACCTCTCGCACATCGCTCCCCGTCCTCCGCACAGCCCCTCCCTGCTAAACTCACTATCCTCCCCCCCCATCCCGCCCACCCATCTACCTTCTTCTCTTAACTATAAATAATATTATTATTTCGTGTCGACCGCCGGTGCAGCTGATACCACAACTGTGCAGCTCCGCGGCTATAATATTACAATATCACACGTGTGCTGCAGTGCACCGATCGACCGACTGCTATCATAATAAACATCACAAACACCATATTTTATCATACCGCCGACGCGACTAATTCGTTCGACTAATATTTCCCGTTGCACACAGGTCAGTAATAATAATACCGTGGAGCCGGCGGCGCGTGATGCGTTGTGTTTGTATCGTAATACGTAGACGAAGATTTGTCGCACGCGGCGCACTAACACTGTGTTAACGTACTCGTATGGTCGGGGTTGGTCGAGCTTAGAAGCTAAACGATATTGCAATGCTGCGGTCGGAAAACGTCTTGCAGCCAAGGGCGTATTTAAGGGGGGGGCGAAGGGGTGATCGCTCCCCTGGATATTTTATTTTTTTAAATTTTTATTGTGGTTTTGTCGCCTGGTAGAAAACAATGATTGCGTTTATCGATCTCGTTTATCCAGCCGTGCTATTCCGGGTTGTTTGTTAAATCCACCGTAGGGATCTAAACCGTAAAAATATGTACCTATTGTACCTATCTAATAATTTTGAAATCGCTCCCATCCCCTAAATTAAGGTCTAAAGACGCTTTTGCTTGCAGCTGTAGCACGCGTGGGCTGCGCGAGATTCCGTGGTACGTAACAGCTATCTACCTTGGCGTGGTCGGACACACTCGTCTGCAACAATCTAAGGTACATACATATACATATATATTATATATATTATAATATCCGATCGATGATTATCCGGAGGACGTTTAAACGAAAACAATTTAACTATACAATGTTAAATATGTAACGCAAAGTTTCTTGTTTGCCGAATTCCGTTCTGCTTGACATTTATACTGGGGGGGGGGGGAGACTGTTGAATGTTCGGTTGAGCAACCCAAACACACCTGTCCTATACCTCTGGACCCGTCCGTGGACCGCAGTCCTACGAATACTCGTATTTTACGTGTATTAATATAAACACTATTTGCAGACACGGGACCGCGCGGTGTATAAAAAAACGAGTCGTGTGCGTTTGTGGCACCGCTTTCAAAACTCGCATTTACATATTATACACGTAATATGTATTATATATACGTATAAATGTACCCGTTACACTTCTTCTTTGCGCTAACCGATCGCGAAGATGCTATTTTGCCCTAAATTAACGTTTTCTCGAGCCATCGGCCGCGCATTGTACGCTCATGCTATGTTTACGACGCGCGCTAGCCGTATATACGTGACATTGTGTCGTCAAACGTATATCCGGAATTTAGAAACGTACACTATTTGCTCACCTATTTGCTTACACCGTGTTTCCAATAATTAACGACGGCGACAATCAGAGTGTATAGAAATTTCACACAAATTTCACCTTATCATATTGTTTTTCACTCGCAATTACCTCGGTTACGCCATACTGGTCGCGCACACACATCGACTTTATGCAAATAATAAAAACGACCATGTTTATTTTTATATTATTTTGTATTTTATTTCTTAGCTCGATTGAAAAATAATGTGTATAATAATCAATGATCATACTTATTCACAAACATGTCACGCGTGTACTCGGTGTACCTACTAAGTGTAAACGACCACCGTAAACATTATAATGTGTTGCATTGCGTCTTGCGGTATAGAACATGTCGAAAAATATCGTAAACGATTTATTATTGTCTTTTCGAATCATCACTCGCTATTTCATCATTGCCGGTGCGGCGTAAAGTTAATAATAATAATATTATAAACAACAATACAAATGAGAAAATAAAAATAAAACATGGTTGACGTTGTCTAATTACAATAGCTTAATCTGTACGTTGTACTGTTGTATAAACGACTCGAAAAATCTGGATGTACAGTACATAATATTATGTGTGTAGACCCTAAACACGTAAATCAGTCAGAGTCTTCGCTCAAAAATGCGTACGTACTCGCATTGTGTTCTGTTCACACATGTTGATATTTTATAGTGCATTGGAATGCCATAACTGTCCTACCGTAACAGCGATCGGTCGAATTTGGCGAACAATATTGCTTTATGAGGACATGTGGTTCAAACAAGGAAGAAGAGGAGGAAGAGGATAATGTAATATTTTTATTAGAAAAAAAAAACACCCCTTCAATAACGATTTAGTATAATAACGTTAAAAAGTCGCTATCATAATATAATATCCATGTCCAGTGTGGCAGTGCGTATATATGGTTGCAAAGTGGGTTTTTTGTACCTAACGACGATACACTTTTATACTTTGCGGCTGAGTGAGTGTGTTATATTATTAGTAAACGTGCGAATATCATTATTTCGTATATTGTGTTTAAATCCAATGAGATATCGTTATTTGTGCGATTGTCGAACCCCGTTTGGTACTATACCTACGTATTTACGCTTAAGATTCGAACATTTGGCATCAGCAATCCTATTATAATTTATATCGTTCTTAACGGATCCATGGCCGGAAGTCTATATTATCATCTGTTTCGTAGACCGCGTATGATATATACATATATACACCCATCGTACGTGTAAATACGCGCAGATCGATTACCCATTGAGCCGAGTTATTTTTTCTCCGCTTACGCAATAGGTATACGTGGTGATTTCCACCTTCCACCTCTCCTCGTTTTTGTTCATTTTTTCCAATCAATGAGTTGCGTTTTCTTAAGGCTTTATAATCGCTTCGCGCGTGTGCCACCGCGTGCTGCATCAAAGACGCAAAATAACTCCACTCTCTCTCTCTCTCTCTCTGTTTTTTTTTATTTCTCCGTTCCACCACAGACATTTTCTCCGAAATTTATTTATACAATGATACGATACAATAATAATAATAATAATATACTCCTTGCGCATGCACATATGACGTGTGTTTAAAACCAAACGTGCACTTTCACTCGTCGCGTTCCGGGAGACCCAGTCATCCGGCATCCCCTCCACTTCTTGACGATGATGCGTGTCCGGTTGTCTGTCCGGTTCCTAGACATATTGTGCAGAGAACTGGAATGCCGCCGAAGTGGTGTAATATTTTGAAAACACTCTCGATGTTTTACTACAAACCGAATCCACAGGCGCGGAGTGTTGCGACAAAATTCCTGGGAAGTGTTCAAATTGTTGTTAAGTCAATAATCATTCGTCGGCAGTAATATAAGGTTTCATGCGCGTGATAAATCATGAAATAATCGAAGTACAAGGAAATACCATAACGATTTATGGGAGTTTATGAAGTATGATGTTGTGTAGGCTGAGCCCCAAACCAATTTTCCCCTCCTGTTTCTTATTCTATTATACAATCAAGGTACTCACATAATGCGGTCAAGTTGACATGTTATAAATTATTATAATGAATAATTAATATAATGATTTGGATAACAACATGCCACATGGTTGTCTATTTTCGATTGTATGACTACGTAATGTTTCATTATTATTATTATTATTATTATTATTACAGTTTGAAGTTCCCATCTCTTATCTACAGAAATTAATTTAATTTATAGACAAAACGAATGCAGTTTTCTCAGACATTAATTATCAGCTTATTTCTACGTATAACAATGACATATTTTTCTTTTAAGAAATTGCAGTGCCAATCCTTCCCGTCCCTAATCCATTGTTGGTTTTAAGTCATTCTACGCTCATTGTCATGATTGAATTATCTACAGGTTCACTGTTGATTCTTAATGTATGAGTTATTATTTCATTAATATTCGTTAATTTTAATTATAATATTCGAGTTCTTGTATTTTAATTGATAAAAAACTATGTTTCGTTCGTTCTATATTAGCAGTAATGATAAAAATCGAGTATAAATAGCATTAATATTGTGGCGTTTTTTATAAAAACAGTTATCATATACTAACATTTTATTTTAAACTATCATTTAGATATTAGATACCATAAATATCAAATATTGTGGCTAAGTGTGGTGGAATTGCAGAGGGTCTGTTGCATTCACTCTCATTATTGTGGCTAATGATCACCCGATGCTGCTAGCATTCAGATGGGTGACCACACGGCTCTAGCGGCGTTGTCCGTTTCTATTGCCTACACGCATACGTTGCCCAATGCCAAAAAGTTAAAAAAATCTACAAACCAAAAACTCATGTATAGAGCTAATAGTTACAGTTACCGGACCCTCCCTAAAAAAGTAGACCAATAAAAAAAAATACATATTTGTATATCAAATGCACAGACACACAGTTATATACCCCTAGTGTTGAAGCAGTTACATTATCGGCCGGGCCCATTAGTAATAAAAACGACCATTACACAGTATTTCAAAGATAAATGAATCAAAATATGTTGAATATAGTCGTAAGTGAAATGTCAACTGAAGCTTACATGAGAAATACACATTTGTTTTTTAAATCTTCAATAAATAAATCAAATGCAATCTATAGAAATATTTAATTGACATTTTTTTTAACTACAATACAATTACATAATCCTATTATCAATGAAAATTTCAAAGTGCATCATTGGCTATTAATATATTATTAAGCATTGTATACATTATATAAATCAATTATCAGCTATGATTTTTAACTATAAAAATATTAATCTGTGAGTTTTTTTACAATATAATGAGTCATTCCTAGTGACCTATATAATATAGACTTGCTAGTGTCTATTGTACCTACTCTAAGTACCTTATAATAAATGGTTTTTTATAAGGTCAAACGTCAAAATAGATGATATCGATACGCATATATACATTGATACCTATCATTTATTAACAGACACATTTTTTTAAATAATTTAATAATACAACAAATTTTTTATACTTAATATATGTGTTTCAAATTTCAATTTTTCATAGTGTAAGAATAATTAATAGAAAAAGATTTAAATACAAATGTCGTCAAGCAAATACATATAAAACATAGAGGTATAAGTCAACGCCATCATCGGTATGAAACTATTGTGAAATCAAATTTGTTAAATTATATTTATTTTTATTTTACAAATAAAATCTGCTGTATTTGGAACATTTCAAATATTTTAGAAATGTTTGAACAAATGATTTCGAGGTATGTATATATATATATACCTACTATGATTAAATTTGTATATATACTATTCGTTTATAAGGCATTCATTGTAGTATTTGTTTTTAAATCATAAAAATGTGTTTGATACTCAAGAATATTATTTTTCCTCGTCAGTTAAACACAACTGGAACTTATTCATTGAAATAGATGAATCAACATTTTCATTATATTATTTACAAACATTTTATTTTTAAAAATATATTTATTCATTGTGTTATTTTAAGTAGGTAAAGAAAAAGACAAACTAAATACATATTACAAGCTTAAGAATTTATATCATTCATTATTGTATTCATTGTACCGCATTGATTGTTAAACAAAATTTTCTATAATCTATAATCAACGGTTATACGAATAAACAAAACTGCTATTTAATCAATATTTTAAACACACTTATGTTTGTATGTTTGAATCAAACGAGATAACATTGATTAATTAAGTGTAGTACTATTAAGTATTTATTACCTAAGTATAATATAATGTATATTAAGAATTAAGATATTAACAATAATGACCTTTTATCGGATCGGCTGTGTAAACATTTTAATATCATTTGGAATGCCTTTAACGCTAACCGCGATACCCATTCGGCATTCCGAAACTGAAACGTTATACAATATTATGTTTATCAAATAAGAATAATGATAGGCAGGACAGTAATATTATTATTGACGTACACAGACTATAGAATACACTTTAACAATAGTATCTTATTCATTACATCATATACGACAGACACAAAATATTAGTCATTTAATTAATAAAATTAATATAAAGATAGACGGAAATCCGGTTAAATTATTGGACAGCTACAGAAATCATCAATTTAGTGGAATACACTAATATTGTAATATTTGAGTATACCACAAAAGCATTCCTCTCAATCCGCACGAAATGATTGTTTTATATTTATAATATAAACTGTTGTAATTATTATTTAAAAAAATCTATACACATATACGTATATTTTATTTTATTGAACAGTGCTAACTGCTAACTATACATTTATAGAGTTATTATCAACTAAAATTTGACAAGATGTTACATAATAAACATTGTTTATGTTATATTAATTTTAAATTTCCCTACGTGAAGATAAGAAAATTTACTATTTCGATCAATTACGATCAAATTTTGAAAACGTCATGGAAAAGCGGCAAACTGATCTCAAACTGTCCACCGCCGCCCCTGATATTCGCCAATGACTACGCGTCGTATCTATAGATCATTTTATTTGCGTATGAAATGGTTTAAAGTTTAAAATAACTCGTTTACGTGTTGCTTGGGCAAATTCCTGCAAGTAATCCCCAATTCCTGAGCAGTGATTTCGTGTACTCGTGATAAAATAACACGAATTGCGTTCGAATTCCTTTATTAATTGCTGTTGTTGAACGAGGAGAGCACGCCGCGAAGTAGGCCGAGATTTTCCTAACCAGCCAAACCGTCGTCGTTCCGGAATGATATCACGGCGATCGAAATCGTGAAAACGGCGGCGGCGCGGGCTAAACGGTTAAATTCGTCGTCGAAATCGTCACCGTTGTCGCCCGGTGACCGAAACGACCGACGGTAACGCGTTTCTCATCCGCACGAACTTGCAGGTGACGAAAACGTGAACTCTACTGTATATGTAATGTGTTATGCATATGAACGCGTGTAACCTATAACGTGGCAACCAACGCCGGGGTGTAACCGCCGAGCGGGTTATATTAAACGAGTGTTTTTCTTTTATTTTTTGCTATATTTTTATACGTTTGATTTTTTTTTTTTTTCATCGTCCCATAATAGAATATTATACTGCACTACGCACGCGATGACGCGGTCGGCGCATATCGCTCAACGCAGCACAGCCGACTCGGCTTTGCGCACCATCCGCATCACGTCATCCAGATCCGGCCGCGTACCGTCGGCGATATAAGATGCCCAAGACTTTAGAGGCCTAGACACTGCAGAATGGTCTTATAATGTGAGTATTCGTCGCCCTTATTGGTCGACTGATCGTTCTCAAAAATGCTAAATATTTCTTTACTGGACACTTTTTTTTTTAAAGTTCCACCCATTCCTGTTGTATTTTTACTTTTTACACAGAACGTGTTTACTCTGCTTTGTTACCTATACGATGTGATGTTTTTTCAATATAAATCGGTCGGATTTTTGTGATTTGAATTCCGCAGTTAGCTCACGTAGCGAACGAGCGAGTGAAGAAGCCGAAGGCCTATAACCATGCGTTGTTATTAAAATTAAAAATATATTGATTTAAAAAAATAAAATGTCCAAAATTTAGACTGTCCGGTAAAGTAGAAATATAATTAAATCTCTAATAATAACGATTTAGCATTATTACTGATAACGATCGGCCTACCATAATAAAGGTGTCGCATATATGACCGCTCTGCAACGTCTACTGTCTAGGGTTTCTTATGTCGCGTATCGTAGCCGTACCGTATATTATAATATACAACTATCACAGTACACGCACGATGCGAAGTTATAATAATATACGTGTGTACATTATTATTATACTATAAATTATAATATCAATGAACTCATTTGTTGTGCGTTGTGTAACTATTGGTGCGCAGTATTGGACAGTACATCTTGTACGGCGGGCATTGGTTCGGCAAATTATGACGATACTTGAAAATTTGCCCGGACTTAGCAGAGTTTCCTGCCAAAACGCGCACGCCACAGCCGCCGGCCCCATGTTACATATTCGGTTCGTGTAATATTTTTAGAAAATACTCCCGATGCGCGCGACATAATGCGTATTATTACGGCGTTAGTGTGCAAACGCAACTACTGCATCATCAATATAGAAAGTTTGGAAGACAAAAACACACCCTATACGTGCAATTTTAACGGGAACTGACACGCGCATTTACGTATATAAAAGACTGTGTGCTAACGTTTCGATTTCTCGACGACTTTTAACAATGACAGTCAAACAAGGAAGGGGGGATAAAGATCCTCTTTGAAGACTTTTTTTCAACATTTTTAACATTATATATCTATTTATGACATATATTTAAATAAAAAAAAGTGCATGTTATAAAATAAACTACATGACAACGCCACCGACTCCTCTATATCGTATTGTTGTTGGTGCTATGTTTAAGCAGAAATTTTTCCGCTAACTTTTTCGGGATACATTCGATTGTTGAATATATTTTTAAAATTCACGACCACTCACGTTCGACGTATACGAGTGTTATCAAACTACCTAGTTTCAGTCATTGTTACTGGCAAAATCCGTTTGTTTTTATCAATTAAATAGGTTATAAAATCGTGTCCTTGGTCGCTATATTATAAGATTTTGGAACATATCATAACATGAGTGAACATCGCCCATGCGAGACCCCATCACACATGGGCGACCTATTAGAGTTTAGAGATGTGTTCTGTTCTAAATTAATTTCCTGTTTATCATTGTGTTGGTCTATCTGAAACTGGTTTTATTGTATACAAAATACAATCTGCCCGTTCGTGACCGCAGAAAAAAACTGATCATAGTTTCCGGAAGAACGCGCGGTGACTACGTGTAAGAAAAAACACCAGCCAGGAAAAGCGTGGAAACAACATCTCATCGTGCTGCGTGCGTCGCGTTTCGCATAATTATAATACCTATATGCCATTCGATTACGTCGAATTTCCCGTCGATATTATAACATATTATAACAGTACTTTTACGTATATAAGCGTGGCGTGGCGAAAACAGAGAATAATAACATTCACTTATAATATTATATCATCTTGCAACATAAATAAATGTCTATAATATAGAATTACAAGAGTTATAACATAAAGAACAATTTGCAAACATATAGTGCCTAGCTGCATAGAAGAATCGCATGGACTGCGGACATGTGTCTAAATAGTCAAATAGTGCAACGAAAGCGGCTTAAAATGGTAACCCCGTCGGAAAAGATCACTGTACCGGCCAAAACAAAGGTATGGATGGACTACATAGTGGAAAATAGTTTAGCAGAGATACGAGGCGTGGGAGAACTACAGCACAGGATGGCAAATGATGGAAGCAGCGGGTCTGTGTTGCGGTAATGGTCCCCAGCGATGGCCTTTAAAAACCGATAAAGACGCGAAGAAAGGAAACGTGTTGCGCATCCCGTGCGGTACGTGAAGGAGTATTATTGTTTCATTAAAAATGTGTATAATACATTCGTGGGCGCTGACATACAACGCCGTTGACGGAATAAACGAAATGACATTCTCGCGACCGGAGAGGTGTCACGTCGTCATCAGCCGGTCACACGTCGTATCGCGGGGTCTATTGTTTTATGATTCTTTTTTATCATTTCCTCGGCAGGCCCCCCACGCGAGATGTCACTACTGCAATTGTCGTCGCCACTATCGTCCGTATAACGGCCATGACCGCGACGACGCGATTTTTCACTTTTACGTCCGTCCGGCGACGACGGTCGCCCACCCACTCCTACCGTTTACGTCGTAGTTATGTATTGTTATACTACGCGGCGTATGCCTACGTGTGCGGACTTAACATATTATATTGTTATATTGTAATAAACTTAATGGCAGTACCGAGTTTCGCAACATCTCGTCCGCAAGTCTGATATCCGCACATTTGTATACACATACATATTGACGCACTCCTAGCTGCTGCACAACAAAACTGCAGCAGTTTTCAAAGAGTACCAAATATTGTTACTTCGAAAATCTTGTGCGGTGTTTCGTAATAATTGTAGAGAGGCCTATAGATCAATCTATTTCGACGGTATACTTAATTATTGCATCTGTAATACTAAACGTTTTCGTTTTTGACACGTTTCACGTTCATAAATATTGAAAGCAACATCCATATAGCTGTTGAAGTTTTGAACTGACCACTATAGGCCGCATCGAAATAGACTGGACGTGTATACAAAATACGAAATCCCATATATTCAATTATTATAGTATTTGATATAATATTCAATATTTAGTGCAAGAACGCACAGGCAGTATACTGTAACATCATTGAGCATCGAAATAGTTGTTATGTATAAATGTATATTGCGTATAAACAATGTTTTCGAGTTTTCTTTCATTCATTTACTACTTTTTCGAGATCCGCGAAAATCCTATGAATCCATCTCGGATGTTCTTCTATTATATTCGACACACGCAAAATTCAAATGTGTCTATATAATATAATACGTTATAAAATTATATTTAATGACCATGTGTGGATTTCACAGTGATCTAATTAAAAACCTTATTTTATTTCCGATATATTATTCTATACCGCATGCACATTTTTAATGTGTAGTGTGTTTAATTGTTATTATTCATTAATTCATTAGGTATACATATTATAATGCTACTTGTATTGTATTTTATAAATATTATAATAGGGCAAAATAATTTAAAACACAACAATATTTGTTATTATTTAATTTAAGCTTAAAAAAACATCATACCTACATAGATTAATTTTGTTATGATTTTTAACTATACACAAATAAGTCTGCAGCTTAATTACTTTATCTGTTCATAATTTTTAACACTAAAATATATACACTTATAAGTTATAAGTGTGTATATTTTAGTTATAACTAAATAATTCAACAAAAATTTTAACAATTTAACTTCGGTATAGTTTACCTATTTATATTATACAAAATAATTAATGATGTTGGGTTTATGATTAGTTCCTATAATACCTATAGTTTGTTTAATGTGATAATATTTAAAAATTTAAAATTTGAATTGAAATTTTTACTATGTATTTTTGAACACCTCATTTTATGAAAAAATATTGTACTATATTAACATTGTTCATTCGAAAACTATTCGCTTTGTTTGGACATGAAGATATTTAAATGAAATTTTGGCCCAAATACATGATATAATTATCCAATGTATCTTGTATATATTATGTTCGTATTGCTCAGCTTATCGTACGCTAGATAATTTACTAATATTATATGTGTAACGTTTGCCTTTAATGATAATAATAATAGTATAAGAGAGAGAAAACAATTCGCAAAATCACCAACACAAAGGTTTTTGACCTCGAAGTCCATGATCATGTATGAACTCGTAATTAATGCACTCATATATAGCTTTACACGTGATCACTGGCACAACACAGGTGATGCAGTGGTACAATCGCGTCATTGTTATGTAATAATTTCTGTAATACTACTAATATACGTTTTGCCGAAAAATGTATATCGGTTTAATATGCGGGATCGTTCTATAATGCATTGCGTTAGTCGCATTTATTTTAAAATGTGTACCATTGACCTTTACGGCAGTCTGCAATGTCATGATACTCAATATTAATAATAAAACGAAATATATTGTAAAACGCAGTTTATTAAATTCTGACGTGAAATAATTAACCATATGGTTTCGTCTTGTAATGTAGTTTTCTTTTTCTAAAAGAAATACAAAAAAAAAGAAAGAAAAAATTGACACACTAATGCGTTTTAGTACTTGCCGCGAGATTTTCAATTGAACACAACTTCAGTGAGTTTAAAAATCTTATATGTTTGACGAGTCAATTTCAAAACGATTCATATCCATTTTGATAAAATTAGTATTTCTACTGTTTTGGCTGTATGTTAAAATAAAAACATGTTCAAGTATTCATATTCATATATCATATACCATATATGTTCAACATAAAAATTGTTTACTACTTTTATTTTTTCGGTTGCAATGCAATGCCGTCGGTGGTCTGACGACCTGTATTTTTTTTTTTTTTACAATGGAACCCATTCACATTCTGCAATGTGCTATTCTCGGTATTGAACCTGTTAAAAGCATGCCGCCACGGCTACTGCAGCGTGCTCAGTGAGTACTTACATGTACGTGCGGTGCGTGTGTCGTGCGTGCATACAGTATATACATTTATATATAAAATATACGCTTAGGGTTTAGCTCAAAAATGCGGTGTAAATCTAAATCCCGACCACAGTTCTCTACAAAAACATCTTACCGTGAACACGGTCATAAAAAATTGGCTGAGAAGTTAACTATTGTTTCACAGGAAATTCATAAAAAAATAAAAATAAAAAATAAAAATCGTATGTACTGGAGTCGAACCGCAAGCTGTAAATATATATATATATATATATTACGTAATATCATTATTATTATACACGTATATAATATGTTATTGAACTGATTATCGTTCGAACCGAATTCTCAAAAGATCATGTGGTAACTTTTGTCGGTCACTTGTACCTATCACATACTGGCTACTATAAAGCATATACAACATCGGAACCTGTTATTTTATCAACGTTTTTCCCTGTACGCTTACTCGATTTCGAATAATTTGTTTTACAGAGGTGTAATAGTTATAATAATTGTACACATATATTACTGTGCAATATTACCGCAGTGGGACACAATGCGAAAAATAAATAAATAAAAACCGTCCAGTCAGCGTGAACATAATATTTTCTAGGCGTTATGGTAACAAATTACAGTAAGGCGATATGATATTACGATATTATTGTGTTGTAATATCAAGCTATTAAATTTAATTTTTCCCTACATACACGGCATACGCTGCAGCAAAACAAAATTTTACGAATTAAAATAAAACGTTTACGTTACTTTCTCGTTCCTATGTACCAGTTTTATGATTTACCACACTAATTTAATATTATTTAATTTTTTGTTGAAACTTTTCTACGAACGAATTATAAATTAACAATTTATACGTGGATACCTAATGCTTAAAGATTCTAGAACATCCATTACATTTGCATAATATATACATATATTGTATGTACAATTATAATGCGTGCGCCTAATTATTATACTTAGGTTATAACTCGGGCGAAAAACGTGTGTGTGTGTGTGTATATAAGACCGCACCGCAATTTATATTCGTATATTTATATATATATATATATATATATATATATACCAAACGGGCAGTTATAGTTTTCAAGTTTTCATCCGTGTGCGCCTGACCCAAATCGCGCGTATTTGTTTGCCTACTGAAACAAAAGTGATTAAAAATCGTTGGAAACCTGAAGGCCGGCTGTAGCTGTGACTTTTTCAACAACTTCTGGCGTCTGCTGCTGCTGCGGTACGGGTATCTGGCCGCGCGTGCTTATCACTGAATAATATAAATGATTTATTATGGTTTACCGTCGACACCGATACACGTCATTGTCGCGAACCAAACAGGGTTCGAACTTCAAGTGGGCGATTCGCGCGACATTGTGTTATTGCAGTGTCGCAGCTGACTATACCGACAATGGAAACCAGTTCAACCGATAAGACGCGATGTGTTGTGCGCGCACGTGTGTGCAATGCGTATACACGCTGCACCGTTGGCCGCGTGCCCTAATGTGGAGACTTGAGTGCGTATATTGTGTTCGCCTTGTTTTCGTGTGATTTGTGCGTGTGGCCGACCGACGACGGGTTTATTCCCCTTCTATATGCATAACCATTAGATACCGGATACCGCGATAGGCGGACCGATTTTGGAAAAAGTAAGAATAAAAATTAAGAAACAAAAAATAAATCGTAGGTACAGGCGTTACGGAACGTCCGCGCCGCGCGTGAACCTAACCGTTCGAGTTCAACGACGATGGTCCGATGATATATCGCCGTGCACCTATATAACATGTAAACCCACCGGTCGGCTCACTATTGTGCGCGTTTGATAAGATGCAGTAATGGAGGAGAATATGGGATCCGTCGGAGAAGATTTCTGGTATTTTGATGAATAAACGTGCGCCATTAGTCAACTTGTCCGTTGTGTCGTCGTCACTGTGTACACTGCAGTCCGTTGTTCCGTGCGTTTGTTGTTTAGGCGTGGGAAGCAGAAATATATTTTAAAAAATTAATGATATACTAATGAAGCACGGATTTTTTTTTTCAAGTTTTTTACACCACTCATTACTGTGGGCTGTGTATACAATTTGGTACTGAAAAGTCGAGTTTTATATTCTAAATACTTTAGAGTGTTACCCGCAAACGAGGTGACAACGCTCAAAGGTATCGGATTACATTTCGTATTATACGAATTTCTTGTTGAGGATTTCAACATTTAATTTTTCAAAGTATAATATAAATTAATAAAATATAAATAAGTCTTATAAAATCACTAAGTGTTTAAAATTTATTTATAAAATACTAATATATATATATATATATATATATATATATATATTATGTATGAATATAATATAAATGTATAGTTTCACTTGTATTTATAGTGACAATATTTTCTGAAACTACACACAGTGTAAGCATTTATCCTATTTACGCAATATGTTAAAAATAAATATATTCATGACTCGTGTACATTATAACTCATAATTTCTGATACTCTAGTGCAGAGGCTCCTCAACTTAAAATGGTATAGGTAGGTACGACCAATTTTGGAAATTTCTTAAATTGAAGAATTTTCTTTTTTTCGCATTTATAATGAAACTAAATGTAGACATCAACAAAAGTAACAAATGTATAATATAGAAACAAAGAAAATACTGTGTCATAATATATATATATATATATATACTCGTATTATTAAAAATATTTTATATTTATGTTATCAAAAAATGTATATATTTTAAAATTTGATGTGACCCACCAAAAATATAATCAAGAATCACAGTTTGGGAACTTCTGAGTCGTATTTTAAAATTCGCGCATAATATGAAACCTTGCATTTGGTGACGGTCCGCGAATAGTTCTCAGAAAGATAATATTATTGTTTTGTCGTTGTTACTCGGTTAGCAAATTATATCGTATTTGAATAAATTAAATATTTATATTAGTTGTTACAACACAATTGAAACAACATATTTATTTGAGCCTAATATTATCTTGTGTATATATTTCATTTTCGTTTTATTTCGCGGTATTCAAGAAATATCTTCAGTCGTAGATTTCGCGTATACTATATATAGGCTTTCAGCACACGCATTGTTTTACTTCATCGAATATGTGTTTAGGTAAGCGTGCTACGTCACCGATGGATTTTCGTGTTTCTTTTTGGCTTTACTTCGAGTGCACGATGCGTTGACTGTCAATGGGAGGGGGGGTGGGCGTTGGTCATCGATTCGAAACGCTATACTTTTATGACAGAAGGTACGCTAAAGTGTGGTATGTTTTGGACTTGTGCGTATTGCGCTTAAGATTTAAACACATCCAATATTCGTTTTAGACAGAAGCGTTGTCCATTATAACCGGCAGATTAAAGCCCACGGTTAGCCTTGATTGTCCACAATGGGGGACAATTTGGTTATGTGCCCACACATCACGCGGGAGTATAATAAACGGTGGTAATAATAATGGTATAAAGTACTATTAAGTATATGTGGTTACGTATACGTATGTATAATACAATATAACGTAGCACCTTGTGTTCAAATCAAGTTCAATTGAACCGTAACGCGTTTGCATGACGCGTAGTATAATAATATAATATATTACGTACATTATATAGTAATAATATGCCGTTGCGGTATTATCGTATACAGCTAAACATCATAGGGGTAGACGGATGGACGTGCATTTGCCGCGATCGCGCACCGTACATAATAAATAAATTGACTCCGAAGAAGATGCTGTACCGTCCGTCACCTTCGCCGAGCGCGATGCCTCGCTTATTGCAGGAAAACCTTGAATCGCGTGAGAACCGTGGGCACAAAAAAATTCGGGCGTTTCGCACAGCCAACATTATCATAACTATACGTTCACACCGTTATTCGAAAAATTACCAGAAAATACGTGTCAATTTTTATAAGAAGGAAAAAAAAACCAAAAACCTCTTCGGCACACAAGGAAGTTGCGCGGTGATGGTTTATCACTGTTGAGAAAAGCGCGTGATTCTCATATACTTCCATTGTAGATGTACAGATTTTACGCTGTATACTAAATATAGCATATATATTATTATAATGATGTTATCACGACACGCCCATTTCGAAAGTTGTTTTCGTGCGATGTATTTACCTGATAAGCTATTTTCAAAACCAATAAGGTCTTTCGCTGTCTTTGTGTGATGGTTAACCATATGGAAAATAAGTCAATCAAACCGACGGACAGTGATGTTGATGTATGCACATACCTATACAATAGATACGTCGTGTTCTATTATACATGTAATATTGTGTTTTCCCGTATTATATGTAGATAATAATCGTATTCTTCTGATCGCCCGCCCGCGTGCGCTTACACACAAGTGATTTTATCCAGAACTCGATTATCGCCGCACCAAAGTATATATCCTTCCAGTACAATACATAATACATTGTTCATATATGGTACATACTTTACGACATAGGGTACGTACACGCGGTTTGCAGTGTGTATTAAATATTTGTAAACACGCAGTGTTCCGTTTTTAACGACAGATCCCATCGCATATGTTATAGTTTGAGCTAAACTTCACGTGGAAATACAAAACGTACGTACCTACCTATACACGTTCGCTCGTTAAAATTTGTACTACGCACGCAGGGGTTAGGTTGTCAACAAATGTAAAAAAAAAAAAAAATACATGATTTGTTCGCTTCTACGAACTTTTGTTTGCGATATTCCATTGGTTATGATTTTGTTATTTTACATCGTTGAATGAAATACAATCTATATTATAATAGTCTAAGGAAAATGTCCAATGCAAACGTATAAACGTCGTGGATTCATTTACTTGTCATATCATAATGATGTTGTTGTAATACAATATATATGCACGCGTGTACTCAAATTATGTCATTGATGTCACCGACGTAAAAGCCCCGACGAGGTCTTGTGCCCGCACACTTACGAGTGTACAGAGATGTCAATTTGTCGGCACAAACACTTGGTTGTTGTATTTGCATAATTTGTAAACGCAAAGCGTGATTACTCACTTTTGCGGCGCGCTAATGGTTTAAAATCGATATTCACGTTATTAGCATGCGCAAATTGTAAACCTTTCACTGGTTCACGAACGTATATACCCGCAGCAACCGGATACCAGGTACACATATTTTATTATACATATAATATTCATACGACACCTGGAGAAACGTACATAATATACTTATGCCCAATACATATAAGTACATATGTGTACGTGTGCGTGTGTGTGTGTGTGCGGTCATTTACATTTTCGCCTAGCCCATAAGCCCATTAATCTCCACACATGTTTATTTCTACGGCAAATTTACTCTGTTGCCGTAAAACAACAGTCGTAAAATCATCTGTTGACTGCCGAGGTCACTCTCGATCACGATATTTCTAAACATATTTCCCAACGGCCTATATGATGCATGCCGAGCTAATAACACGCGCCCTGTTATATCCCGTACAATTATGTACAAATATATATATTTATATATTATAGTGGTTGCTGATTCGTGCGTATAGGTATAGGCTATTGTTTCCCCATAATCTCGGTGTTCAGCCGGTTTTTTTATCATCTCAAAAATCGCAAATATCCGACGTTCAATTAATTAAATACCATTTTCCTTTTGTGCATTACGGCGTATATCTATATGGTAAATAACATGTTTTATAAAGTTGTAATCTTCGTCCATCAATTTTTATTGAACGGTTTTCGTATCAACACCGTATAGTTATTATCATATTAATTTCATAACGATCATTGTGTTTGTTTTATGATAAAAAGGAGCAATAATCTCTACACAATGATAGGTACAACTTTTAAATGACGTTTATTTCTATATTACATTAGATGTGGTCATATTATAATACTACAGTTAACTATATAAATTTTTAATAATATTTGAAAATATTCTTAAAATTATACCAAACCTATTTCGTCTTGTACACGTTAGTTACCTATATTAAATTTTTGATCGAACAAATTCGATAATTTGTATCTGTACAATCCGAACTACATATTTGGTTATATTATTGTAAACAGCTTAAGACTTTCTAAAAATGTGTACAAATTGATTAATTTTATTGTTTTAAAATATGTAATGAATCATCTTTTTTTTATATATTAGGCTCAAAGACCAAATTTTTCATATATTTGCATTATTATTAAATCAGTGAATTTATAGTCGTTTCAAAGTAAAAATATTTCCCTATAGATTACCATGAAATTCAATAAATTTCTTGCTAAATCAAAAACTTCATAATTCTTATTTTTTATGTTCCCATTCAAAATTTAAACTACTGAGAATGTTATGGTTATCACCTATTTAGGTATTTGTTATTAATATTACCATGACCATACTATCGATTTTAATTTTAGGATAGGTTTATCCTCCCAAAGCAATTGTTCATTTTCATTTTTGTACTAAAAATCTCATTAATTTAATGTTAAGTTTTTCTTTTTGTATATAGTAGTATGTACTATGTATGCAAATTAATATAGATATAAATTCAAGGTACATTTGAGGAATAAAATTATAATGAGTCCGCCCTTGAATTTTTTTGTAATAGAACTAGTTAATATACCAATAACGTTACTTATGAGTGTCTACTTGACTATTCATTATGCGAAATATTTTTTACGTAACGCATATGTGACAAAACTAACACAAACATTTTTAAATAAATTTCTCTTTTAAAGATTTCATAAAATAATCACACATTGGTTGGTACGCAATTTACCTACAGTATAGAGACTTCGATTGTTTTGTTCGCGCTTCTTCTGAGAATAGAAATACATTTTATATAATTATTGTAACAACAATGTTATTGTTTTTCGTCGACCGAGTTTCCCATTGCTCATACCTATAATACTGAAATAAAATTGGCTTCCAACATTTCCCCCGAGGAATTCGACGCACAAAAAAAAAAACAGAAACCTACTTTTATGAATTAAATTGCGGAAACAAAAACAATAATTGTGCTTTCATGCATTCGTAAAAGTTTAAATACGAATGTCATGTTATAATAAATTGACTTTTCCGCATGCCTCTCTTTATTATAGTTTGTGCTACTATTATCATTATTAAAGCCATATAGCTATAGGTATACTGTATACATATATGAAATCGGGAGACCGCGCATTCCATCAACGGTCAACTATACGTATGTAATATGTATACATGTTAAAAATGCATTGCATCTGTTGTACAAAACAAGTGATTGATTACGTAGGTAATTTTGGTAATTATACTATCACACATCTTCTTTTCGATTAAGGAAGTATGTAACTTTTTTTCAAGGTTAATAAAAAACTAAATTTAATTTACAGAAATGTAGAAATTTCAAACATGCAGCATCTACAGATGATGTATACCAATTACCTAAATACTTGTAGATTAACAATTTTAGCTTGTACTGTACCCGTCTCAATTGGTCGTACGGTACAAAATACAAGTCAGCTGATTCGATAATAAAAATAATAATAGTAACCTCTAGATCTCTGTAGATCGCGATTGCGTAACTATACTACCGTCACATATTTTATTGTTTAAAATTCTTTCCCCTTCAAACTTTTCCCCAACAATCAAGCAGTCGGTCGAACGTATACAATAACGATATTTCTATAGTACAATAATAACATATTACCAATGTCTGAGAATGTGTTGCAGTGCCCCGTATGTATAATTTCACACGAGGGAACTACACGCATGTACGTATGTTATGTAATTGAGTGTACTAGTGTACATGTATGTACAAAATGTATTTAAATACGGCGATTCTCTAATGAACTTAATATACTGTTCCTGATTTTTCTCGATTCCCGCCCCGTCCGTATCACTGCGTAATAAACGTTTCTATACGTAAAATGGTTTGATTAATCCGATCGCTTTTAATGGATGTATATAATAATAATAATAATAATAATAATAATAATAATAATAATAATAATAATGATAATAATAATAATAATAATAATAATAATAATAATAATAATAATAATAATACTTCTTGTAACGTCGAATTATGCACCGGGAACGAACAAGTCTTACACTATTTATTAATTTTTTTTCATCTCCGCCTTAATCCCATAAACCTGGTAACCTTGATCTAGAAGGTTCGCTAAAATGAACGATTTAAATACAAGTAGATATTTATAACAGAACAATTATTGTAAAAAAAAATAATAGAAAATATTGCTCTTGGTTCTTATTTTAAACAAAGATATCCTTTAAACTTTGATATTTGAACTGCAACTACTACAAGGGTAGGAATTTCTTTATGTATTTTAATTTGTATAAATTATTTTATTATAAATAAAAGTTATTACAAACATACAGTTAACAACTTAGATATGCATAAGATATAATAAATTTGTTTAAAATATTGATAAAAACGCATAAAAGTAAACATAGAGTTAATCGAAGGCGAAGATTATTTATTATTTTGATGTTGAACCTTAACATTTTGATTTTTAAAAGAAAATTATATCTCATTTTATATGTGTATACATCTGCAGTTTTTATACATTTTTTTCCAGTTTCTATACATTTACGCATACATTTACCTATGTATACTCATTTGTCTTACGAAGTATATAATTTTACGATATACTTAAGCTCAGTTTAATTAATTTTTTTTAAATTTTTGTTTCAGCAATCGTTACGCATTTTTTCTTCCTGTCGGCATTTTTCTGGCTCAACACGATGTGTTTCAATATATGGTGGACGTTTAGGTGAGTCAAAATTAATATCATAAAATTATACAAACCATCGCATATACATTACATTAAGTGTTAAACGAGATAATAAGTCGTTTCACGGTATAATCACTTTAATAGTACTGTTAAAAAAATAAAATACAATTCAAAAGTTAAAATCGAATAGGAAGACGAGTTGTTTTACCGACAAGAACGAGTAGTACCACTAATTTCACCATCATTTCTGGGCGTGATAATTTATATCATACATATAATGCACAAACACATTGGTAGTATCCCGAGGATATAATGTATATGTATATAAATATATATGTATGTATGTGGATTGTGGATCTCATATTTTACATCACCCGTCTACCTGTACACCGTAATAGAAAAAAAGGATAAATAAAACGCACCTCGGTATATACGTGTATATAATATATTGAATAGGCTTACGTATATTTCGAGACAATAAACAATAATATCGAGTTACGAAAGTGTATTTCCACTGTATTATTCCCACGATCACGTTGCACCACCATTCAATTTCCTCTTGTGTTCCGAGTAAAATGTACCCTCGAGGCCTCGAGCCATCTATTTTATCATTTGTTTTTTTCCCCGATCGTCGGATAACATTAATTATTATATACAATTAACATATATCTATAATAATATCGGTAGAAATGAATGTGTAATTTTAAACTAAATCATGGAAGTATTAATGACATTCCCTGGTTTATGGTTTCTCATCCCACGTTTATTAATTCGTTATGTATAACCGTAAAGGCTACATCTAAAATACAACAAATTAAAAAAAAAAAAAACAAGGCCAAACCAATGTGTAGACGGTGGTTATAATTAACAAAAATAACATTAATCTATGAAAATCACTTTGTATCGTAGATTTTTAAACCGTAAATTTATAATGATCCTGCACAATAACATAAATAATAAACATAAAAATCCGTTTATACCCGTTACCCCACGTGCATGATAAATATAATATGCATTGAATGCATTTCATTCAATATAAATAAATACCATCATTAAAATTTGTTGGAATAACTTATATTAATAATATTATATTCATTGTGATTTCAAATAAAATTATTTCTTTGTTTTCATAAGATGTTAACATTATTTCGGTTATCAATAGTAAGTTTGTTACATTATTCACTACAAAAACTGTAAATACTGATGATATAGGTAATATATATATAATATATTCCTATAATGTTTCTACTTTTTGTAAACAAAAAATTTAAATTTCGTTAAAATACACGTAATTATTCTTAATAATGTTATTTGAGAAAGAGTTATTAACAATTTCGTGGTGGTGATTTAATTTTTCAAACAAATAAATGTGACCCTTACATTTTGAAAAAAATGCATTGCAATCGTTTAATAACGATTGGTGTATAAAAACACGTCTATAACATGTCATTTTCATTAAACAAAAGAATGAAAAATTGTGAAGGTGCCTGAAATTTCCATAGTGATATAATGGGTGCTAATGGTGTTTTCCAGGGACTTGAGACCCGCCAACTTGGATAAAGGTCAAGAGGCGTGTAGGCTCAGGCTGTACCAGTTGTATGCGTGGGGTGTACCTTTGGTGATCGCCACACTTGCTGCTGTCTTAGATCGTATTCCGACTGATCAATACGTTTCACTAATTAGACCTAAATTTGGAGAACATCGATGCTGGTTTTATGGTAAGTAACACTTCAAATTTCGGAGGTAAAATATATTATTGTATATCATTAAATATAATGTTAATAATTATATTGAATATGACCTAAACATTCCTGCGAACTTGTTTTACCGATTTTTTCATACTTTTTTCGCTTTCATATGTTTTAATGCATAATTTATTTATGTATATGTACACTGAAGTTTTTTTTTAAAATAAATATATATATATATATAAAATATAAATGATATATAAATGTATGCACATATTTTATTTAACAATAATTCTAAAATATTGTTTTTCACACTAATATTTAAGAGGTTAATAATAATATGCAACCGCACTAATAATGTAATCAGGTTAACGACATAAATTATTGAAGCCTTTTATATACTTAAAGACTTAAAGTGCACTTAAGTAATTGTATGCTATATAACGAAATCCGTGCATTTAAAGTCAGACTAATATTTATAATAAAACACAAGTCTCATCAATTCATCATTATAATTTTTTTTTTCGAGATCGTTTAATCTCAAGGTGTTCAAGTACCTCGTATGGAATCATCAATTATATACCTTCGTAATAATGGTGTAGTAAAAAAAAAAACAAACTACTATGTCCATTTTTAGGTAGAATAAATGTAATTGTTCATTTGGTATTTGCAGGTGACGCAGAAATTCTGTCATATTTCTTTGGCCCTATTGGTATTTTGTTAATGCTGAATTTAACATTGTTTGCGGCCACGGCTAGGGAGCTAACGTGTGGCTTATGGAGAACCGAAGTAGTGAAATCTACAAGCGAAAGGTAAGATAAAATAAAATAAAATTCGTGTCTGATTGTCCTACATTTTCGATCCTCTATATATATAATTATCTTTCCCGATAATAACACGAGAAACGGGAGTTGAGCTAATTGTTAAAATATAAACACAAATACATTCATTCGAAATAAACTCGTAAAACGGATCCTACATACTACTATATAGTATAATCTAAGAAGTGCCGCAAGTAATAATTATTATTTTTGTTATAAACATTACATTTGTCGAACGGAAACGTAAATATAAACCGTAATTCTCATAGACCGTAAACGCCACTCAAACCATACATTTTTATTCGATCAAAAGTGGAGGCCAAATGAATGAGAAGGCATGAAATTGTTTTGAGTGTTTTTTAGAGGTCATCCGTTTAATTGTGAACTTTTGTTTAAAGCGGTAAAATTGCTGTGTATTAATGTTAGGTAAAAAAGAAATTAATCTTAATTGATTGTACCTAAGCACCTTTTAATCTATTACCATTGGCTATTTATTTCGTTTTTTTCTAACGTTTCAAATTATATCCATTGAATGACTACTAAATACGACATTATCAATACGACAATCGTACATTATACTACTGGGGGTGGGTGTATATATCGAAAATATGAGATATTCATATTATAATATGATGCAAGCTGCAAGGATCGTATACGGTTAGCAGGCTATATTCGTTATTATGGATAGAGTTAATATAAAAATTCATTAAAAACCCCCCCGTAGTGTCTGATGTTTACTGATGATGACGTTTACTTTGATTGATGGAAACCTGTGTGTACATAAATGTGTATATAAATTATTTACTTTGGAATTCGATAACTGTAAAAGGAAAGAATACATGTATGTATGTATTGTGGCGGTTAAATTGTTTTAGGTTCTATTATGTAGAGAAATCGACGATATTAATTTTGCTCACGATAAAAATGCATCGGATGATGAGATGGGTTTGACATAAGTGACGTATTTATTTACAGACGGCGGCGTTGGCTGTAGGAAAATTAATAATAAAGAATAACTTTTAAGGATTTTTTTTTTCTTTGAAGTAGATGGGGAAAATATTTTAACTCGTATGAACGTCACTTACAAAACATTTTTACGTTTTAGAATTTAAAGATAAGAGAAACAAATTAATCTTATCTTAATATAATATAATATTTTATTGGCTTTGTCACGATGGACAATGGAGAAACTGATGACTTTAAAGTTTAAGTACAGTAAATAAAATAAAACATACATCGTATATATGAAGTTATTAAACGGGCACTCGGATGGAAGATGAAAGAGATGGAATTACTGTTTTCCATGTTGAGATCAATAGTAAATTACTGTTGCAGGTTGAAAGGGCAATTTCAATAATAATAGTAATAATTACGTGCGTATATATACAGATAAAGTGTTGGTTGTCATTCAGCTGCACCGATGAGAGGATGAGACTATACTATCGAGACGATGTGCAATAAATCTAAGAAAAATCGAATGGTGATGTACATTTCCCGAACGCCGTTTGGCGAATTAATTTTTTAAGCCGATGACATCCGAAAAATGTTGACGCTTTTGTCGTTGCGTACAACTCGATTACGCGGAAAAATCGACACGGATAAAATACAAAATACGATGTATGGCAACGGCGATAAAAATATTGAGTTGGGTCGAATCATTATTTTTTCAACATAATTGTATTATTATTAGTGCAGCAACACTTTCTTTTGTGCATATAGTAATAATAATAATAATAATAATAATAATAAAAATAATGTTCGATTGCTAGGTATGTCGCCTGTTGAGGTTTGATGAAACGCATTCTACACTACATATAACGGTTCATCTCGGCCGTATACGCAGTATTATTATTTTGTACGTAGGTACGACGACGTCTGCGTGATCGTATGCTTTACATTCCTCGTTGTTGTCATCCGGGGAACTCAATTATTTGACATTTCGTACACACACAAAACGACGTGTGTAGGACGTAGCTATACGTACACACACAATAGAGATGCCTTGCCACCACCGCTGGGGAATTAATCATTAGTGTACTATTATTATTATTATTATTATTATTATTATTATTATTATTATCATCATTATAATACTCATCCCATCGTTATTCGCAACTTGTAAACTTCCTCCCGCAAGTCCGATGAACTCGTCCGTCTAGCCGAGTGTATATTATATGCACATAAGCGAACGATGTACGTATAAGTACACACGGACATCATGTATTATGTACGATGTCGTCGACTCGTGCACATTTCAACACACTAAATTAATAAATACGATAATTAAAATGGCAAACACTCGCAAAAATATAAGTACCTCTCGCACATTCATTGTATATCATATTGTATGCGTGTAAAATAACGAGCGTATAAAATTATCGCTGCATCGAGTACATGATATACGTATACATATTTCAGTAGCCGAGATCTGTTTTTTTTTATTTTTTTTTTTCTACCTTCTTTCAAATTATCCACGCATGACGTTTACAAAATATAATGTGTGTGTATAGAACAAACAATTATTCCGGATTCGCATTTTACCCTCATATATTAACATATTGTTACAGGTTTAATCGTTTAATTGATACGCTCCGCCGTCGTTCGGGTGTCGACGATAAAAAGTATCTAAACAATAATTATAACATGTAGGTATACGCGTCATAATGCACGCCGATCGTAATTTATTTATACATAATATACGCGAGTGTGTGATGTGTGCGGAAATGGGAAACGGTTTGTGTGTGGAGTGTACATAGCCGTCATTATACTTAGTCGTGTATTTAAATATACTCGCATTCATACATAATGTGCATACAATATTATATTAATAAATATAGTAGTAACTTGTAACTTATAATGTGCATATAATACGCACGATTATAGCGCGCGTATATACTATATACGTTTTATATGCGTCGGCTGACGTTTACAATGATTTCATCTGAAAAGCCAAATCACCGTAGCACTTTGGCGCGCGTAAAATGAAAAGCATATTATATCAAATCGTTATGTCGCCTTTTAGTCGTGGTCGCACGGTTTTGAGCAACCGCGTAGCTAGGACAAACTATCTATACGCAACATTACGTTATTCGGACCGAGGTCATGGACATTTGGTGGAGATCGCTTCACAGTCGCTGGAAACATCTTCCGAAAAATAATAACAATATAATATTCTACGTCGTGTGCCGCGTGTTTTTCGAATACCAGTTGTGTCGTGTGGTGTACAATATTGGCTTGTGTACTGTGTAAGTACACTACGCGTGCGTGTCGAATCCGCTGTACGAAAGTCATCCGTTAAAAACAAAATGTTGGCACACGGTTTATCATAGAAATTAGAAAATTTTACACGACGCAGCGGTGACGAAGGAAAATGATATATTTTAAAAATATACAGTTTTTTAACGGTGGAGTGCGACAACCATTTACTTTTGCTCGGCCGCGTGTTATATATATTATATAATATACATAAATAATATGTAATACGTTTGAGCCTAATCAAAAATATCCCAAGCTGCCCAAGTCGTGCACAGCCCGAGGGGAATAGATCGGTGGCTAATCATACATTTTAAGAAATCTTTAATTAGTAATGTATATAAAAAAAAACTGGCACTAACGCTGTTTCCATACCAAACTTATCACAAAACTCGATTATTGTTTTAAACCCAGAACTATTGTTGACTTGTAAAATATACAGGAGATAAGTGGTTTTTTTATAACTATTATTATGCAGTTATAATGGTTTTTTTCGTTATGAAATTTATAACCGATCAGCTCCGCCCCTTCTCAAAATAAAATATTGAATACGCCAATGGATAAATGCGGGCTAAGTTTCGATAATCGCAATTGGACGGCAAACGGGATGAGCAATAGTTCAAAAGTAAAACCAATAATTATATACTTCTTGTAATTGTAAACAAGTAAACCATCACATATATTCTGGGCGTATAGCATTATTATAGTTTTTTAGTATGATATATATATATATAGTTGAGGACGAACCTGCAAACATCATAGATCAATAGCAATTTAAATATGTACCTTCCAAAATATCCCGGGGTCCATTGACTATTTATTCATAGTTGTTCTTACATTTATTAATATTTATACATGTGTATTATGTATGTAGAATGATATATATGTACATACAATTTACAAATATTAACATGGGTAAATAAGTAAGGGGATTTAATAGCACATGGGATGATTAGGTATGTTTTTGTACCTGTCTTGTAACCCCGCTCACTACCCTTAAACAAAATGCAGGACACGCATCTGTTGGACTTTCAAGTACAGGGTTCAGTTGTTTTTAAGTCCTCTCTACGGTGAACAATTAGACACGGACAAAATTCCCTGCCCCAAAAAATATTATTGCTCGAGGCCCGCGTAACGTCACTCCTCTCTGGTCCTTTTAAACGCGGTTCAGCCTAGATTTGGGAGGTTCACAGTAAATCGTTATATTAATAGCACGTATCGGAAGGTACCAAGATAATATATATTTATACAAAATGATATGTTATGTACGTATTATTTGTTTTTTTTTTATTTCGCTAAGCTCTTGTGTCGAAAATTAATCCCGAGCAACTAAATATCAGCCAGTTTATGCGGCGGATTATATATTATGCCAAAATTATAACGATGATGGTAAAGTATTTTATTACATCCAACACCACTCCGACTCTTGGCACAAATCCGAAACGCCTAAACGATCGATAATTTATCGCATTAAAAACAGGCAAGATATATAGTATTTATCGAAGCTGAAGTCGAAGCTATTGGCAGTGTCCGTATAATTTCCGGTGAAAATTCAATAATTTTAGTTAAGTAAATCTAATAGTTAAATTTCATTTTGCCCGGAATCAAACTAAATTTACAACAAATTGAATAACGGTGTACCATAATGTTTATAAGTAAACAAGATATCTAAATATTCCAAAGGATTACTCGATGCTTAGTGCTTATGTTATGATTACTATAATATTACAATATACTCGTGCACAACATAATATATAATAACAATAAAACCATCATAGCGTGCTACAGTCAACGTGTTCACGGATTGACTAATGAACGGCCGCGCGGAGGACCTACAGCTTCCCATATTATATATCTTTATTAACGTTTTTATCATGTAAAATTAAAACTGTCTTATACAAAATTGAGAACATTTAGATTATTACTTATGTATGTAAATTAATAATGACTTGTATTACTAGTAAAGCAAACGATGATGTAATGGAATAACTAAGAAAATGTAAAAACGACTAAGTGTAAATTAAACGTATAATATATATCATTTTTATGCATATATAATATCCCTTGCCTTTTTATTCCAATGCGCGTCTCTAGGAAGCTCTTAATTTCAGAAAGTCTTAATGAGCACTATATAAATATTTATTTAATTTTGTACTTATTTATCCTGCAACCATATTATATTATATTATTTTCTTCGCCGTTGCCTCTCCTCCAATTATTTGGGATCGGCCACCATTGTCCTAAACCTCCACTTCTTTCGATTTTCCGCATTCTCTGTGCACACCAACTGCTCTTATATCATTCTAAATTGTATCCAACCATCTCTTTTTTGGTTTTCCTCTTCCTCTTTTCCCTTCAACGTTTATTTTAATAACCACTCTTATTTCTTTTGTTTCCTCTCTCTTGACTAAGCTATATCAGTCTCTTTTTTCTCATCTAGTTCAATATCTCTCTAACTTATCTTATCTAACACTATCTATTATATTATCGACGCTACGTCAATACTACCTCTCAAATATTAATTCCTTATTCTATGTTCTCTCATTACTCCACTCATCTCTCTCAGCATTCTCATTTCCACAACACTCATACTCTGTTCTATTATCCTGTCAACCATCCAACACTCCAAATCATATAGCATAGTTGGTCTTACTACAATCCAGTAAAATTTACCTTTCGGCATCATTGGAATTCTCTTATCACATAAAACGCCTGACGGACGCTTCTCTACATTTCATCCAACCGCACTTAATCCTATGCTTTACATCCAATCCTCGTCCTTTTGTGCAAATGATCCTAAATACTTGAAGCTCTCAAATTCACCTATCACATCACCACCTCCTGTCATTGGTGTTCTTAGCTCCTTGACTTCTTGGTCTCTTCCTCCAAAGTCATACTCCATGTATATGGTCTGTTTTATTTCCATATACTAATATTCTTAATATACATTACCTTCAAGGGCTAACCTCCAATGGTGCGACCATTTATTAATTTCTTTCAGATTCTCTCCGCGGATATATGTATGTATAGAGGTTCTTGGAACAACATGATGACATACCTATATTATATTATGCCTATTATGTACGTGCGTGATTTTCAATCATTCTAATATATAATATTCTCGTGGTGTTTTTTTAGAGCCACGTTGGGCCGCGTGTGCCTGAAACTGGTGATCGTCATGGGCATCACGTGGGTGGTGGACGTGCTGTCGTGGATGATCGGCGGACCGGACTACATGTGGTACATGACGGACCTGATAAACACGCTGCAAGGGGTGCTGATATTCATCGTGGTCGGGTGCCAGCCGCAGGTGTGGATGGCCGTGAAGCGCATGTGCCGGTGCCTGCGGTCGGACAACCCGTCGGACGGCGGCAACGCCAGGTCGTCCACGTCCAACGCGATGCCGTCCACCGTCAACGAGTCGACGCTGACCAAACCGGTGGAGACGCTGTGCTGAGCCGGACGCGCGCTCTCATCGCCACGTGAAACGCGTGTTCATCGTTGTTATTATAATATTATTATAAAACGTACGACCCCGACCCGTCGTCGCGGCGACCGCACGGTACAACCATAAAATGATAATATTGTTAAGTAGAATAACATAAGTACACCCATTTATATTTGTACTGTTGCATCACCATCGCGGACAAGCAACGAATAACGTAGCACCGCGAATAACCCACAACGTTTGACAAAAATCCACCGCCGCCCGATGGATCGCGTTCGATTACGACCATAATATTATATAATATTTTGATAAATTTACACGCGTTGTGCGCTCGACCGTTTTGATATACAAATATCTTGCCTGCAAACGGAAAGTTATTTAGACTGACAAATGTTTTTTTTTACCCCCCCCCCTTACACCCTCTCTCTCTCTCTCTTTAACCAGTATTAATATTATATAATATATTATTATTTTTTTGATATACGCGCACGTACGCACAAATATAATGTATTCAGCACGCATTTTATAATATATTATGTACTTGTACTTACACTGCACCTACATTATTATCAAAATCAAATAATCGACACGATTATCGCATAATGCGGAAACACGTTATTTTTCTCCTTTATTTTCGGACTTTGATGTACAACATTTATGATTATAAACTATCGTGCTGCAATACGGTAATATTCTATGTACATACCTATTACAATTATTATACAATGTTGACGAGTTGTGTTTTTCTCGCGATTAAGGACCAATATGATACCAAAAATACCTATTCACATGTGTACGACCACTGCCGCAACCGCGATCTGGACCAACAATTTTATTATAAACTCGTTGCATTACACTATGTGATATCTTTGTATATTATATACCTATATACACGTGTACATATATATTATATTATAAAATAATGTGCTTTGACTTTATGAGTTCATGACTTTGTGTGATTTTGCACGGCTGTACGCACGCGGGAGTAAACGCATTTTTTTTCCACAACTCTTATACCTAAATTGGTTACTCCCGCGTGGCGATGTTTTCACATTGTTGTAATACGTTAATATATTATTATGTACTCGCTCGTTCAGACGTTTTAAAACATATTTCATGATTGTATGTTGTACCTATCCGATAAATATTTCGTGCAAGCAGTGTTTTCGTACATCTGCAAAGATTAAAATTTCTATTTCCTATATAATACACTCGTAAATGAAAAAAAGTTTGATTATAACACATGACGCATGTATTCATGTGTAAAAATGTTTGCGTTCAAGAATTATTTTTTTATTTTTCCAACCATTTTGATTTATTACGTTTCTACATTAACGTACTTATATAATAATTATATGTCTGTCGTAGTGTTGCAGCTATTTTTATTTATTGATTTTTTTTTTTAACTCACACTAACAATAAATTATTCCTATAATATATTTAACGTAAACACGGCGTTCTCGGAAAATATAAAACATTTAAAATGCTTTCTATTAGACGTTTTTTGCGAAAATACGGTAACCACGGGTGCCAATGATTGTGAAAATTGTATTTTACTTGTGTTCGTATTATTATTATTATTATTATTGTATTTTTATGTCTTACATATTTTTATATTAAGTTCCTGTAAGCCAATGTAATTTATTATTTTTTTTTGCTGAACAATGATCTATTTAGTAGATTTTATTCAATTGTATTTTTTTTTTATTATTATTATTATGATTATTATTTACTTAATAAACCTGATACCGCGTTATTTATATAAAGATCTTTATAGAGCTATGCATCAGTTTTAAGTTTGTTTTTAAAATTAGTTTGTAGAATTTTTTTGTAATTTATAAGTTATTATGTGTACTTTTTCGGATTAAGACTGTGTAGATATATATAATAGGTAGAGTTTCATAACACTAAATAATATTATATGTTTGTAATAATATAATATATCTACCCTATTTAAAATTTTAAAAAAAATTGGTAATAATATTCATTGTGTGTCTTGTATGTTGTTGGGCGATGAACGTTCTTATGGCTATGCACCTGTTACGGGGTACTACAGCAATTATGTTGGAATTCGGATATTTATCTTGAGAGGGCTATTTATTTCTGTCGACGAAACCAGACTAGCAGTATCAATTATTAATACACGTGGCAACTGCAAGGTTTTTAATCATGTTCGATACGTAGGTGATTATCCGTTTATAAACGCGATATAATCGGTAAAGACCGCTAAAATATCCAAGCCGTTAAAAAATAATCAATTTTCTTATTGGTTATGGCCACAGATCAAAAGGTGGAATCATGTTTTGTATTTATGTAATCACCTACAAATCTACAATACATGCCGTGCAATTTTGCATCCCCTTCAATCCCATCGCACATTACACTCAGACTCATTAGTATCTGCTATGCAAGTATAATGTACTTAGAAAGAATTAGAAAGAGTAAGCACTTGGACTCTGCGGTCTCTCAGTTGGTCGATTTTATATTAGTTATTTATTAATAATTTATACCAAGTTCTGATCTGGGTGGTTAATTTATCCCATAATCCAAAAAGTGTTTTATTATTTATTCTATAATTTTATAATTTGAATAGTTAAGTACTAGAATGGTAGTATAAGTAATTTATTTATTCAAAATCCGTATAAGCACAACCAAAATTAAAAGTATAAGTGAGCTAAAACAGACAGAAATTTATGTGTAAAGCATGTGCATGATTATAGGAAAGGCCGAGTAGTCTGGCACTCTATAAATTTTAGTAAGTGCCTTGACTTGACCGTAAATAAATGTTAGATCCTCTCTTTTTTACCTAACAATTTTATTATAATAAAAATAATTACAATTTACAGTTGAGACTTTAGAATTTAAAATATTAACACAATATACACCAAAATCATGACTAACAACTAGCAACAATATTATTTTCCATAAACTATGTACTCGAGTCGAGATGTTTTAACATTTTATATAAAAAACCAGTTCTTCTATTGTAAATATTTATATTTCAATTGGTATATTTAAATTATTTTTAATATATTTATTTTAGAAAAACTGAAATCTATATAAACAAATTGTGTGATTTTGATTTACTTAATATGTATATTAAGATTAAGTACATATATATATATATATTCTTATATCATCGAAATAAACACGATATAACATTGAGTAACTAGTAAGTCTCAAAATTTGGTCTGTATCAGTATCATATAATCGGTATAGCTGTATAGGGACCTATTAGGTTTAGGTATTTTATACCCGTATATGGCCGTATAGTAATGCTAATTATATACTAACATTATAAAAATAATATTCTATTGGTGTGCTTTTACAACGAAGATGTATTGAATGTCGCGTGAAGCGTTGGTGTGACCGTTGAAAAATGTTTGATAGCGACCTGATTGGAATGCGATGGATCTCCCAGAACCAACTTCAATGTAGTGTACTGATTATCTCCTACGTCACAATTCGACCATATTATATTCATATGTGCACTCGTCATGTACTATACTATTATTATCTACTGCGTGAAGAATAAATCGATCGATACCTGCTATATGCTCTCCATAGCGCAGATGAGCGATTACCAATAATATATTGGCGATTGTAAATCCCCACACGAGATATAACAGGAAAAAAACCGCAGGACCGTGCCGAAAATAATCATTGCAGTGTTGTCTAAAAAATGCCGACTACAATAAACTACTCTATTTTCTACCAAATGTCGTCCAAAAATTGCTGGTTATAAATTATTCTTTTTCCTACCAGAGAAATTGAAGAGGTTAAGTTAGAGTTTGAGAGATTTAAAAATTAGATTGGCAAAAATTAACCTTCCAATGAAACTTTGTAATTAAAATATAGATTATTTAGTAATGTTATAAGATTACGATTATACTTTTGAGGTATTTAGGATAAGTAAATTTACCTAAACTAAGTAAATCACAAAATATTAAACTAGTTATATAGTCTTTTGATAGTTCAATATTTTTGATAATTCCACAAATGCCAAATTATCAAGATTATTCTGTCAGTATTTATCTTGATATTTTTAGAAATTGAATTTTTCGAAACTTTGACATTATTACAATATTATGCATGATTATTAATGATATATATCATCTCACATTTTTATTAGGTAATGAAAAAAATATTAATAACAAACGTATTTAATTTTTTAATCATAAGCATAACATAATAGAAATATACAATATTAAAAACTGAAAAATACTGTTGTAAATTATTTATAAAATTATTCTTCGGATTTTTAATTTTTGAATGGCTAGTATTTAAATCTAAATTATCAACCATGTATTTTATTCTATACTTAGTATAGTATAAGTGGGTCTGATCTAGAATTACTTGTAGTTGATTTTAAGTAATTCTTTATTATTTTGAGCTTGCTAAAAGTTCTTTCATTAATATCAACACTGACTAGAGCAACGAGAGTAAAATGACACTGTTTTTGGTGATGAAAAAATTTGTTTTATTGCTTCACATTTATTAAATACATGGCGAGCAATATTAAATCTTAGATTAGACTCATTCACAATAAATCTTAAGGTTTCTAATTAAGTTTGAACTGCTTCTAAATCTATAAATTTGGCAAAAAACTTATCGTTAAAACCAAAAACAATGCATTTCTTAAATTTTGAATATTTATATCTTTTTACAGGTTAGTTACAAACGTTTCCCCAGCCCTCCCGTAAAAAATTGGATTTTCTGGGAAAACCACAGTCGTACAAATTCTAATTATAGTCATACAAATTCATACTAATTACATACTAAATGCCTGTAAAAAGAATTTAGGAAAAGTCCATTTTTTAATAATAGGAGGGCTGGGGAAACGTTTCCCCAGCTCTCCCATAAAAAATTGGATTCTCCGGGAAAACCACAGTCATACAAATCCAATTATAATCATACAAATTCATACTAATTACATACTAAACGCCTGTAAAAAAAATTTAGGAAAAGTCCATTTTTTAATAATGGGAGTAAAAAATTGGATTTTCCGGAAAAACCACAGTCATACAAATTCTAATGATAGTTATACAAATTCATACTAATTACATACTAAATTCCAGTAAGAAAAATTTAGGAAAATTCCATTTTTTTGATAATGGGAGACTGGGGAAACGTTTTCCCATTCCACCCATAAAAAATTGGATTTTCCGGAAAAACCACAGTCGTACAAATTCTAACTATAGTCATAAAAATTCATACTAATTACATACTAAATGCCTGTAAAAAAAAATTTATGAAAATGTAAATGGGGTGGGCTGGGGAAACGTACGTGGTTAAAAGTGTGGGGATGGAAAAAGTATCTGGCCGGAACCGCTGAAGCGAAGAGTGGGCCAGTAGTTTCGTTTTATGATGAAGAGAACCACTGTTATGACTTCTATACTACCTACATAGCAATTAGCAGTATAGCATATCTTGATTTTTTACAACTTTCAACCCGGTATTATTAACTTATTAGATTCCTATATTTGTATTACTATCAAAGTAGCAAACTAAATTCCGCGGGTAACGAAAGCTAATATATATATATATATATATATATATATAAATAAAAGTTATAACAAACCCAAATATCCTTTCCACTCTATTATACCATTTAAAACTGGCAACTTTAACGTTATTGGTTTTGTCTGTTTTTGTGTTTCATGTAAAAATAAAATCTCATATTCAGTCCAATTTTTAATTGAATATAGAATATTGAATATTTGAATTCGAATACGCATAGTTACAATGTTACGTAAAAATAATAACAATACATTGTCTGTAGTGTTTCAAATCAGAATATAATATAATATGTGATTGATTTCATCGCCTTGTAAAAAATTTCATACACACATTTGATACATTCATCCGCGTACAGAAACTACGTATAGGTATCAAATATCAGTACATATTTTTGACATGTTGAAACTTACGTACCGGTACACCAATATGTGTTCTTGACGGAACTTAGGCATACGTACCTGCTACGTTTTGTGTTGGAACTTACTAAACTTCATCATCGTTCATTTAGACATAAGCCATGAGGTACCTTACGTATATGTTCCATCTCAGGGGTGCGGAGGAAGAATTTTCCCGAAATGTACCGCGCGCACGATATATTATATTTAATAATATTGTAGCCGCATAAACATAATATTATCGTCTTGCATCAACCGACAATTACCTATACTGTCAGTGTTCGTTTAATTTAGTGAACACATTGGTACCGCCCACCTGCATAATTTTGTCCGCGCGCGTATCATAATAATATATAATACGCGTACACCGGACTGATATCTCGTATATTTTGCATTCCCGTCATACACAACTGAATAACGTACCTATATACTACCTACGTACTTACGCGCGGAACAATAATTGTTTTTCAGTAATAATTATTGTTGGTGTACCCGAATCGTTTCCGTCTGAATGCGTCATGCAGTAACTCGTGGATGTTTATTCGCATCGGCGTCCATAGCGTATTACCTACACACAATATTATTATTATTATTATTGTAATAGAGACATGGAATACCTGTAATCATACATACAATAGATCATCGCATCGTAACTGCATAATTACACATTAATCGTGTCCATGCTCCATGCGCTTCGCTGGTCGGAAAGGTGGAATAAGATACTAATCATACTACATACGAGTATATTAGATTATCGTATACCCGGGGCCGCGTTATACTAGGTGCAATTAACGCATTGCTCCAGACGGCAAATTTTGAGGGCGGCAACATTTGCACTACCAGTATAATAAATTACAATATATTAAAATATATTTATTTTTAACAGTTCAGTTCAGTTAGGTACTATTGACATTTTTAATATATAGTTTGAAAATTGAAAGTGAAAATTGGAGGATGTATTGAAAAGTATTGAAAGTTGGAATCGAATATCGTACGTTAGATAATGACACATACATTAGAACATTTAGAACGGAACCCGCATGTTAAAGACTAATAGTTAATAATTGAATCAAACATAAAAATAATAGAGCTAAAAACTTTACGAAAATGTTCCCTTATTTTGAAAATGGTGGTATTTCGATGTATTATTTATTCATATATGTATATTTTTTTAATAATATAATACCTATGTAATATGTATAATGTAATATTCGTGTAATACTTCGTACAAAATACATTTCTAGAATTAAAATTGAACTTTTCAAGAATATGCGTAATCCTACATCAAATTTCAAATAAAATTAATATTTTATTTGTTGAAAATAAATTCGCAGTTCAAATTTAGAGTTGTTTTAAATTGTGCTCTTCATCAATTATTTTTTTTTCATTTTTAACATCTGTATAACCCTAATCTAAGTATTCGTATAGGCCTGGGGGTCGCGAAATTTTATTAGGGAGTCATTCTAGAACTCTATAGTATATTATATACTATATTTTATGTGTAATATTATGTCAACGTTCGCTGTTCAAACGCTTATAAAAAAAATTGTGCCTATGGATTTCAATAATTTCTGAATGACAGTAAGTGTTTGCGCCGATGCGTTCTGGGCAACCACGGCGGCACCAATTATAATTATACCTTATTATAAAGCCGACGACGACATCTTATCTGTTTCTTTTTTCCTGTCAATGTTTTTGCATAATTATTTCTTAATTTATATTTATATGTTTTTGTTGGTTATAATATTATTACGTTTTAAATTGATTGTTCGTGAATTATGTAACGCCGACAATATATTAATTATTATTATATTTATATTATATTTATCTTATATTATCGTTTTTCGTTTGGTCGCAATTGTTGCACCACATATTTTACTATTTTACTTTTTTGTCTGTCGTTCGTTGGTCACCTAAATCGCACCATCTCATTTTTGTTTGTTAATTAATAAGAATATATTTCTTATTATCTTTGTCAATGTGACAAAACAATTTTTACTATTATTATTATTCTGTATTTTAAATTGTCGTTCGCTATTGAAAACCAACTTTATTATTATTATATTCTGTATTTAAATTGTCGTTCGCTATTGAAGCAACACTTGTAAACAAAGTTCGAACATCGTGGCTGTATTTACCTTGAAATAAAGTGCACAACGTTACCAGCGACAACTCGTGGGTTATTTTTATTTTTGTCGTAAATTATTCGTGTAGTGTTACTGTCCATCGTTGTCCCGTCATCCGGGAGATTACGGAATAACACGAGTCCTCAAACGCCCGAGATCGGGATTGGTGCCCGTTTCGTTTGTGCTGCAACACGTTAGACCACCAGCATCCTGCGGGGTGTGTGAGAAGCTGCCCGGTCATCGAGATCATCTCACCACCTGTACCGTTTTCCAGTTACCATTTCCATTCTAGTCACTCGTCACGTAATTTTAAATCCAGTTTTAAGTGTGTCCTGAGTGTTTAAATTTAAGTATCTCCATGTTAATGTGAGCTCTACTGGTTATTGCACCAGACCGATTCGACCAGCGGAAACTCCCCGCCTTCAATATATAACTTGTTTCCACCTCATCCTCTTCTCGTTCCGCAACGTCATGTGTTGTCGCCGAGTCGTCGTACCCAGAGCTCAAACCATCGGGTTGCCTATCCGGCTCGTATACAGCGCAACGCTGTTGTGGTTGCCAGCACGGAAGGGGCGCCAAACTGAAAATTATTTTTATTTAATTTATCTTTTAAAACGCATTAACAATCTATACAATTTGAAATTTTCGTTATCTAATGTCGTTTTAATTGAACATGCATCTGCAATTGTCTCATATTAGTCATATTTGTAGAATATAAGAATAATATAACAGTGCATCGATACCGCTAATTTTGATGTAAAAATAATGTATTATGCATGGAACTATGGAAGCATACCACCGCACTTGTGTATGTCAATAAAATATATAGATGGTCGTAATAATTATTTTCATAATAATATTTACCCATTTATAAATAAAATCATATAACTGCTAGATTCGTTAGGAAAACCGTGGCGGTAAAACCCATTCGGACCTTACGGCGAAAATACCACAGTGTGGCGTAAACCAAAAAGACAATTGTCTGACACACACTACACATACAATTATTTATTGTTTTCGACGAGCTCTCGCTCCGTACGGTCTGCCACGTTATGTCAAATACTCAAACTAACAAGTAACTAGTAACTGCCAACAGGTAATCAATATTCATATAATCATATATTTTGTTTAATAAATTTATACATAATATTTTGGTTTCTTTTTTACAATAAATTCCGTTCTCTGGTTGTTTTAATTAATAAGTAGTTAGTGAAACCAGAAGTCCAGAAACACAGTATTCCTATATTATATGCAGTGGTGGCGTGAAATAATATTATATTTGATTTGATATTTTATGTTAATGAACATACTTTGAATTTTGATAATTGATATGATGATATATAATAATTATATATATGGCGCAACGGTCGATATAACGTGGTGAATCGCACATTCGCATATTATTTATTATTATGAAAATTATTATTATTAAGAGGACGCTATACCTGCATGTGTTGTCTCTGTCTTACACGCGTACTACATAGCAAATTTTCGTTCACTAGATTCAATAGTGTGCTGTTAGTTTTTATATTAGAGTGAATTGACCCATTATCAAACTTTTAGGTAAGAACATTATCTGTGTTTTCATGTTGGTTTTTTACGATATTTTAATTTTTAAATGAGTTATGAGCATGTTAAGTGTGAATATTTGAAAATGCACATAACTCGTTTAAAAATTAAAATATTGTAAAAAACCAACATGAGAACACAGATAATGTTCTTACCTAAAAGTTTGATAATGGATCAATTCACTCTAATATCAAAACTAACAGCACACTATCGAATCTAGCGAACGAAAATTTGCTATGTAGTACGCGTGTAAGACAGAGACAACACATGCGGGTGTAGCGTCCTCAACTTAAACACGTTTTCGCAGTATCTATAAATATCAATATATGATAATATAAATATAATATTATTTTCGTTGTACAATCCGGGCGGCAGCCCATAATTAATACTTTCGGCAACGACGTTGATACGCTGTCAATATATAAATACTATAATATCATCGAGTATGTGATTATTGCTATCGCACAATAATTCGTGCGATCTATTGACTATTTATAATAATATTATATTTTTATTATTATTATCAACATATTGATTATAGAATGGAATTTCATATTAAACACAGTAATTCCAATAATAGTCTTCTCTTATTTTTAATTTTATCCTAAAATATTATTTTTTTAACCTAAAAAAATGCAAATCTAAAACAATAAATAATTGTAGGTAAAATAATTGATACCATGCCGCCAAAAAAAGATAAACTTTCAGGAGCCCAGTATCGAAAGCGTAGAGCGAGAACCCAAGCTCAATTAGAATTAGAAAGAAATGCAAAAATTATGAACAAATATTTTAAAAGTAATAGTGGAACCTGTGAAACATCTACTTCGACATTGGATGCTAGAAATGAATCAATAAATGATATTGATGAAAATATTTCTAAGACACCTGTCAAACATAATAATGAAACATCTACTTCGACACCGGAGGCTAGAAATGAATCAATAAATGATATAGATGTAAATATTTCTAAGACTCCTGTTAAACATAATAATGAAGAAACGTTGACCTCTCCTACTTTAACATATTTTCCTTGTGATGATAATAATATTGATATTGACATACATAGTAGTAATAGTGCACTTGTGAACAAAACAGTTGAGATAAGCGAGAAACCGGTAACCAATGTTTCCAAATTCGTGGCATTTATTTCTCTACCTGATTTATTCGACCCATATTTATGGCCAGATAACAGACAGAATAACTTTATAGACATAGTTATTAAGATGGGACCACGTGAAATAAATGATGACATTTTTCCCAAAGATGAAAATAATCGTCATTTTTCTAAAATATACCAAATAAGAAAATTAGACAATAATGAAACAGTTAAAAGACGATGGCTTGTATATTCGAAAAGCATTGATCGGGTGTTTTGTTTTTGTTGCAAACTTTTTAATAGTTCTCATAGTACACTATCCTCCATAGGCAATAATGACTGGAAACATATGGCAACAACACTTATTTCTCATGAAAAATCGCCTGACCATTTCACTGCATACAAGAAGTGGCACGAATGTGAATTAAGATTAAAACTTGGTAGATGTATTGATAATGACCTGCAACGAGTAATGAATACAGAAGTTCAATATTGGAAAAGTATTTTAGAAAGGTTAATATCTATAACTTTATACTTGTCTAAACACAATCTAGCATTCCGAGGATCGTCTGATAAACTATTTGAAAGAAATAATGGAAACTATTTGGGGTTAGTAGAATTTTTAGGAAGATATGACATTAATATGAAAGAACATTTAAATCGAATAACTACACAAAAACTCAATCTAACTTATTGCAGTAAGGATATTCAAAACGAACTTATAATTCTAATGGCCTCCAAAGTTTTAGAAAAAAGTTTTTTCTTAGCCAACTTTTTCATTCAGCAAAAAGTACAGGACGCAAAATATTTTTCTGTGATATTAGATTGTACTCCTGATGTCAGCCATTCTGAAAAAATGTCATTTACTATAAGATTTGTGGACGAAGATAATGGCAATTTACACGTGGTTGAGCATTTTATTGGCTTTAGAAAAGTTAGTGAATCTACTGGAGAAAGCCTTACTGAGTTATTGCTTAAGACACTAAAAGAAAACAAGCTTGATATAATAAACTGTCGTGGGTTACGACAATGGCGCGAATATGAAGGGTCATAAAAAATGAGTTCAAGCAAGAATTTTAGCTTTAATCCCTAAAGCGGCATTTATGCCCTGTGGTTGTCATTCTCTTAATCTCGTTATATCTGACGCAGCTCCGCAATCCAAAGAATCTATCACTCTTTTTGGAATTGTACAACGGATATTTGTTTTATTTTCGGCTTCTGTTTACCGTTGGCAAGTACTAAAATCACACTTACCTAACTTGACGGTTAAGCCATTGTGTACAACCCGTTGGGAAAGTCGCATAGACAGTGTAAAAGCAATTTGATATCAAACCAAAGAAGTATACGATGCATTAATTGAAGTTGTGGAATCATCTAAGGCAGATGCTGGTACAAGAAATGAAGCCAGCAGTTTAGGAAATCAATTACTTGACTTTAAGGTATTGATTTTATTAAATGTTTGGTATGATTTATTATTTCAAGTAAATATTGTAAGTAAATCTATGCAAGGGCTTACAATGGATATAGAAATGGCTTCTTCATTATTAGATAATTGTATCAAATATATTAACAAGTATCGAGAAACAGGATACGCAGATGCATCAAACTCTTCAAAAGAAATAGCAGAGTCATTAGGTATAGACCCAATTATAAAAGAAGTACGAGTACAACGTAAGAAAACTTTTTTTGATGAAAACAACGATCAAGATTTTTCGATGAGCGCCGAAGGACGTTTTAAAAGAGAATTTTTGTATACTCTTGTAGACACAGTCAGAAAATCTATAAAAGAAAGATTTACTCAATTTAAATACCATAAGCAATTATGGGGGTTTCTGTACAATTTAGAAAAATTACCATATTCTGAACATCTTTTGGCATGCTGTAAAGATCTGCATAGAGCACTCTCGGAAGGAGATAGTGATGATATAAATTCCATAGAGCTTTACAATGAACTTAAACATCTGAGTTCACTTTTACCATTTAGCAAAGGATCACTCAAACCAGCGCTCCAGTTTATACACGATATGAAATTAGTTGATTTATTCCCTTACACATGGATATCTCTAAGAATATTGCTGACGATTCCAGTTACTGTAGCGTCCGGTGAACGAAGTTTTTCTAAACTTAAATTAATAAAAACTTATTTGCGCTCCTCGATGACAGATGATAGACTTTCTTCGTTAGCAATTTTGTCAATTGAAAATGATTTAGCCCAAAAATTAAACTATGAAGAAGCAATCAAACAGTTTTCTGAATTAAAAGCTAGAAAAGTTAAGTTTTAATATTAGTTATAGTTATAAGTTTAAAATTAATATTATTTTTATTTTTACGCAATGCCGCAATTTTATAAGTTAATAAAATAATATGTGACCTTATTATTACAATATTGTTATGATACAAAATACATACTAATTTTATTTAACTTGGTAAAAAATTTAATTTTACTACAACTCAAAGTAGCCGAGGGGGGGGGTGTTAAGGGCGCCAAAATATGGTTTCGTCCAGGGCGCCAATACTTCTTGCGCCGGCCCTGGTTGCCAGTCCCTCAAAGTCAGGCGCACTATTTATAAATTTATTAGTTATTTAGATTCTGAACGGTATGATGTTTTTTTTTTTTTTTTATTTGTTTTTTTTTGTCTGAAGACCCGATTTTTGGTAGTAAAAATGCTTCGATTTTCTTAAACAGCAACTTTTCTGAAAGGAAAATGAATGTAGATGGCACTTGGATAAGTCAAAAATCCAACTTTTTCAACACTTATTTAAAAAATCGAAAAAAACGATAAAAAAATTACGAAAAAACGGGAAATTTTATGCAAAATCACGTTTTTACAAACTACATTTTTTTAAAATGCTCTAACTCAAAAACAAAAAACCGCAACAACTTGAAATTTTCACCAAATCTTTATATTGGTGTTTTCTATATGTGGTTAAGTTTTCAAAGTATTTTGACATATTTTGACTTATTTATAGACAATTTAAATTTTCGATTTTTGTAAATTTTTTTTTTTAAACACCTATAAAATTTAATTGGTAGGCCGAAAACTCTTGAAAAATTAATACAAGGTTTATAATAAGCTTAACTTATCTTCACTAGAAAATATCGGTGATCGTTTCACTCAAATTTTTTTTATATGCCCATAAATTTCAAATTTGTATAAAATATGTTAAAATCGCGATGATTTACAAGTTATTTTGTAGTTGAAAATTCATAAAATTTTCTCTATTTATAGTTAAGGTTCAAAATTTTAACACTAGTTTTTCCATAAGCTAATCTTTAAAAAATTTCTACCGGACCAAAAGGAAAAAATTTTTTGACCGTTTGAAATTTAAATTTTTACGAAATTGCATTATAATTCAATTTAAATACAAAATACTATACTATTATATACACATTTTTGATAAACATATGAACTCCGTTCAGAATCGTTATTCGTATACAATGATATCTATCATTGCATTCAAATTTAACAAATCCATTGTAATAATGACCTATCCTATAAACGAGGTGCACTTCACCCAACTGTACAGCAAAGCAGGGCCCACCCGTTTTTTTTTTTTGTGTTTCGACTTTTGAATGAGTTATTCGTGTACAACTGATCTCTCGAATTTATCTATTATCCCTAGTAACAGTAAGAAAAACTTCTATGGAATCTTCTAATAAATTTTCAAATACTTTGTACCAGCCAAATTTTTTCCATCATCAATTATAGAAGAATAAAATACTTATTCTTGTACATCGCAATATCATCCATGACCATGACCATGAAGATCAAAATAACTCTATAATATTCGTACTAACATTTAGTTTTTTGAACAGATTTTGTATTTATAAATTCATCACAAAATTGATATCAGCTTCAGTTTTACCCGGTAATTTTATTACTTTTAACAATTTGACATTGTTTTTTTTTCTTCTTACTCATTTAATTGTTTGAATTTTTGTACACCTCATTACTAATTAATCATTTTTTAAAATTAATTATTTTTAATTTATATTGTTCGTTGAATTATTACTTATTGTTTATATGTTTTTTTAAGATGAATGATATACAGTATCCAGTAAAAGTTTTGAGTTGCTATGACAATTTAAATAATATATCAGCCACTCTTTAAGCTTGAATTAGTAGTACCCGTACAACTTTATTACATTTTTTTTTCTGGAGAACTTTCTCTTGACAATAAGTAACACAAAAAAAGAATTAGCTAAATAGGTCCAGCCGTTCACACGTGATGCCGTGACCAAGGGAAATGAAATTCATTTTTATATACATAGATATTATAGATAGATGGATAGATATATAGATATATAATAATACAACCTATTCTCATAGATACCGAAAATACAAAAAAAATTCATTAAAATCGGTCGAGTCGTTTTGGAGGAGTGAGACTTCAAACATGAGTGACACGAAAGTAATCTGAAATTATTGACATTATGTCTTTGCTTTGCAATATGATTCCCACCATTCGTGAATCCGTGTCCGCCCACAGCCTTTTCCATACCAGCCTGTCCCTACCATGCCTCCCCCTACTCCAGCATGTCCCTACCAAGCCAGTCCCTTCCATGCCCACCTTGCCATAGCCTGTCCCTTCCCAACCTGCTCTTCCAGCCTGTCTCTTCAAAGCCTCCCCTTCCCCAGCATGTCCCTACTCATCCAGTCCCTTACATGTCCACTCTCAGACTTTTCCATCCCAGCCTGTCCCTACAAAACCTGCCTTTTCCAGCCTGTCCCTTCCAAGCCTTCCCAATCTCAATCCACCCTGTCTTCAAGCCTTCCCATCCTACCCCTTTCGAAGACCTTCCTCTACGACAAAAACTGATTTCAAAAAAAAACTAATAAGATTTGGTATTAATAAAAATGAAAATATTTAATAAATGTCGGTATAATAAAATTAATTTAGATGAGTAATTATAAGCATTTGACATAGAATTTTAGAATATAACCTTCATCGGTGATGCCTGCTGATGCACTATGATCCGGCATTCCGGCACGCCATTTTACCAAAGATAATAAAATTAATTATTAAAACATGTGTTTAGAATAAAGTCCCTGGTTCTATCAGTAATTTTTTTTTTTTTTTAAGAGCTTTCTGTGTTTTATCAATTATTCATTAGTTATAAATTATAATATACATGTAATATAATGGATTTTGAAAATTATCTCTGAATGTAATATCGATTCTCAAATTTTTCTTATAAACTGATAATATTTCATGTTATTTATAACAAATATAGTGTTAACCATTTTGACATATAAATACATTTTATTATTTAAAAATAAGTTTATTAAAAAATAATGTAATTTACCATATTATTATTATTAGATTTTTTTCTCTCCTATCCTCGTAAATTATATTAATTTATAACTGCCCAATGCTTCAAGCTTATTATTTTATTGAATTAATATGAATAACTAATCAATTACGTTTAAGACTAACAAATAGTGCCTAATGTTCCTGAATATATACTTTAGAAATGGACTTGATACTACAGTGTATGGAAGATGTACATGTTTAATGGAAACTATGATCCAAATATAGATGTCAAAACCGCAAGAACCATTTTTATAAATACGTACTTATACTATAATTATGTAAGAATTAAAAAGTGTTTGTCAATTGTACATTTTGTATAGATGTCTTAAAAAGTATTCGACTTTTTACATTTTTTTTTTTATAACATTGTTGATTAAAAAAATTTGGCTGGTGAAAAATACCTGACAATTTAATAGATTTCAAAAAAGTTGTTATTACTGTCATTCCAAAACTATTGAAATCCATAGTCACAATTTTTTTTTATAAGCGTTTGAACAGTAAATAATGACATATTTCAATTTAAATAGGTATACCTAACATATTATATTATATAATATAGTAATATACCTATTCTAAGCTACCATATCATATCCGTTCAGAATCGTTAATTGTATACAATGATAGGTATTATTGAATTCAAATTTAATAAATTAATAATAATGACCTAATCAGTGGCGGTTAAACGGGGGGGGGGGAGATGAAGGGGATAGATCCCCCTCATGAACTTTTTTCAATATTTTTATTTCATGCACATTAAACGTATTATAAATATAAATAATTAATTTTTTTCTAATTTTTTTTTTCTAAAAACAAATATCAATGGTACATTTTAACAGTAGATCATATGTCTTACGATTTACGACTTTAATAAAATAAACTATAATCTATTTTGGTATATTTTTATATATGGTATAATAATAATTATTATCTACTATCTAGACTCATATCCATGAATTAATTAATAAATTTACTATTCAGTCAGTGCCGGATTAAACAATGGTGGGCCCCTAGGCAATTAAAATTTTGGGCCCCAACAAAATTATTTTTTACATACATCTTTAACTTTGCTACCCTATAGTTAAAATAAACAACTTTAATAACAACAAACTAATATTATAAATAAAATATGTTTATTATTTTTTTTTCATTTACAAGAAAAATTAATTGATTATTATATTATTTCCATTTTTTTTAACTTTCTTTAAATAAAAATTGAAATGTAGTATTAATGTATTAATAACAAAAATCATGTACATGCATGATAATAAATTATTACCATGCATGTAGGTACATAATTTGTATTTATTATTATTTCTGGATAACTCGATTCCGTGGAAGACCACTGATAATTAACAGTTTACTGTATATTATATAAAATAATAAGGCTAGTTACACACGAGGCGTTATGAACACCGTGTGTAAAAACTAAAAACTAAAAACTTATCATTCAAAGCACAAAAATTTAGCAATTTGACAGAACTCAATACGATACTTCTTTAAGACCCAAATTATAAATATCAAATAAAATGATTAAAGCTATATATTATCTATAATAGCACGTACAACGAATAATGGTGTAGCCATGTGGGCCATTAAAATCTATTTTTGGTATTTATACAAATAACTACAATAAAATACAGATAACGACGGTTATGTAATTATTTTCGTCACTGCTACCGTCGCCGTATATCAATATATGATAAATATTATCAAGTACTTATTTACCATGACTATAAAATCCACCAACATTTTTATTTTTAATACTGCGTACAATACCTACAACATAACTTTTATATTTCATATTGACTTTTGTCCCGTAATCTCGTAAATATGATACAGGTATTATTAAATAAAAAAAAAGAACAGGTGGGCCTCGCTTTGCTGTACAGTTGGGGGTGGAGTGTACCTCGTTTATAGGATTGGTCATTATTACAATGGATTTGTTAAATTTAAATGCAATGATAGATATCATTGTATACGAATAACGATTCTGAACGGAGTTAATATGTTTGTCTAAAATGTGTATATAATAATATAGTATTTTATAT